>CM031244.1:599099392-599321607 GCA_018340775.1 Taxus wallichiana var. yunnanensis
CTCTTCCAAGAGGACTCTATATACGCAGATTCCACCCGTGCATGTCTAGCAGATCTTCCATGGCTTTCATACGTACAGCATAAAATTAAGTAAATGACCATCAAGCGGAATCACTCATGAACATGATCTTCTTGTGATTTTGGGAAGGTATATGTTGCTTCTTCTCGGGAGCTGTGGCACTCAAAATAACATCTCCTAGGGATGAAAGAGACTTGTTGATACTTTGAGTTTATTTCAATTGATGCCCAGTTGATCTTGGATTTTTTATCCTCTCAGATCGAGCAAGATCGACAAAACTTAGCTGCATCATTCAATTTAAATTAGTACATAACCAAACATCTATCTTTAGGTAAAAGAAACCATTGCATAGAGATATTTTATTACAAATTACAAAATTTTCTAGATTCAAGCCTAAGTACTAGTAGAAAATCCTTATGCACAACAAACAAAAATTATCTCATAGAAATGATATGTCTACACAAAGAATTTTGTAAAATGGGCATAGACATGTAGAAACTCTTCAGGGACTTTTACACAAAGAAGCCTAACGGAAACAAAAGAAATAAGATTAATTTTATAGTCACCCAACTAAAGATCCCTAATGAACTCTAGATACCAAATTAGTGGCAATAATGGTCTGACATACATAAATAGGACTCTCACGACACTGTCCATTACCATTATATTTTTATTAATAAACAAAATATTATTTTTTACACTTGCATATTTTTCTTTGAAATCTTTGAGCTCTCTTTCTCTCTTTACTACAAAAAAAAATTGGTTTCTGAGAGTCCTATTCAGAAAGAAATCGATGAGCAAGAAAAATTAGAATGCATATCTTTACCTTGACTTAGACCTGAAGTTTGAAGATTAGTAGTCTCGTATGATGATGTAAAGCATTAAGTGTGATCTTGAACTTTTGTATTCATCCGAGGTTTCGAAGTGTGTCGCCTCTCGATCATTTATACACTATATTCAAGTTTTCATTTGTAGCTATGGATGGCAACAAGAGAATTCTTTCACATCATAATCCATCCCTTAAAATATTATGATGTCATTAACATCAAATTTTTAAAATTCAGTCGCACATTACAACTTTCAATATTTCAAAAGTGATTTTGATACATGCACTAGACCAAACGAAAGGAAATAATCAACTTAGAAATGTGCATGTACTTCACGTAGTATCTACAATTATTTTCAACACATTTAATCGAGGGTTTTTATAGAAGGAGAAATCAGAAAATACAAATACTTTAAGAATTAATCATTAAAAATTTAAATATAATAATTATCTTCATGTCTCTTTTAATCTTAGTTTTCACTATTTTTCATTTCTTGGCAGCAAATCTAGTTAACAAAGAAATTCTCCGACATAACTCAACCATATACCTATGAGCTCTGATAATAGCATTACCTCCATGTTAAGACCAAACATTAGTGCATCAATGAATATAATACGTGATAATGAAGTAATTTTTCTATCAATGAAAATAATATGAGATAATAAACATGATACATAAACTTTTGACATTATTAACTTTTAACAATAAGTCTCATATATCCTACAGAAATCTATAAACTAAAGAAACAAATTTAAATAGTTGTGGAGACACTTTTTAATTTAAGTTTTGAGGTTCCTACATTTATGTGTCTCAAATCACAGCTATTTCAAATAAATTTATTCATTTGTAGATGTGATTCAAATTTCTGAGCGATCCAAGACAGAACAATAAATTTCTAATCTAATAATATAATAAATTTTATGAAAATAATAGAGAGAACAACAAAAAAGAAATGAAGGCATTCAACACTTAAAGAACAGTTCCTAACAAAGACTAAACCCAAACCGTATAATACTAAAAACTCGAAACTATCACTTCTTCTCTCTCCTATTTTGTAGCATTAAACAATGCACTCTTATAAATATACAATAAAAAATAGAGGGATGTCGATGGAAGATGAAATCTTCTATTTTTTAACTTTTACTGAAAAATTAGCAACCACACCTAAGTAACCAAACGGAGAATTCAATGAGATAAAAATGTTGTCAAAAATATAGTTTTGAATAGTCAACTTGTTTGGGCTATAGCTCCTTTGCTATTTATCTAAGATTTTAATATGACCCCATTTTAGAAATAAGAACTACATGGTTTGGCCACCTAAAGTGGTCAGCACTCTTCATGTCCCTCTAGTGGAAGGGGTGTAACTACTTTAGGTGGCTAAACCACGTAGTTCATATTTTTCAAATTGGGGCCATATTAAAAACTTGGAGCAATAGGAAAGGAACTACAACCCCATTAAGTTGACTATTCGAAACCTGCTTCTTTGACAACACTTTTAACTCATTGAATTATCCATTCGATCACGGGTGTGGTGCTTAATCTTTCAAGAATGTTGGAAAATAGAAGATTTTATCTTCTATCGATATCCTCTATTTTTTATTGTACATTTATAGGAGTGCATTGTTTGATGTCTGCAAAATAGAGAGGAAGAGTGATAGCTTCACATCTTCTCGTCGATCTTTGTAGTATTGTAAAGTTTGGGTTTAGTCTTGTCAAGAATCTGCTTTTCTACGTGTCAATGCTTCCATTTTCGTTTTATTTATCTCTCTATTATTTTCATTAATTTATTATATTATTATATTTGGAAATTTAGTGTTTTGTCTCTTGATCGCTCCAAAAAATTTGTATCACATCCACAAATGAATTAATTTATTTGAAATAGTTGTGATTTGAGATACAAAAATGCAAGAACCTCAAAACTTAAATTAAAATTTGTCTCACAACTATTTAAGTTTGTAGATTGTGTAGGATATATTCGTTAAGAGTTAATAATGTCAAAAAATTGTGTATCATGCTTTATTATCCGTATTGTTTTCATTGGTGGACAATTACTTCATTATCTCATATTGTATTGACTAGTGCACTAATGCCTATACTAACATGGTGGTAATGCTTTTGTCAATTTCATAGACGCATATGGTGGAGTTGTATCAGGACATTCTTGTAGATTTATTTTTGTCAAGAAATGCAAAACGAGTGAAACTCGAGATTAAAAAAGACATGAATGTAATTATTCTATTTAAATTTTTAATGATTTTTGTTATTAAAGTATTTATCTTTTCCGATTTCTGCTTCTATATTTGAAAACCATCCAATTAAATGTGTTGAAGATAGTTGTGGATACTCTGTAAAGTACATGCATATCTAAAGTTGACTATTTCCTGTCGTTTTGGTCTAGTGCATGTATAAAAAAAATCTATTTTTGAAATATTGTCAGCTATATTAGTTGCTCATTTTAAAGAAAAAATTGATGTTAATGACATAATTTTTTACGGGATGGTTATGGTGGAGAATGCTACTGTTGTATCCATATCTACAAATGAAGAGTTTGAATATATTGTTTATAAAATGATTGAGAGATGAAACACTTCTGGCACTAAGATGAATACAAAACGTTCAAGATCACACTTGATACTTTCGATCATCATAGAGACTACTAATCTTCAAACTCGTTTAAGTTAAGGGAAATGTATGCATTTTGATTTTTTTGGTCTGTCAATTTTTTTCTTGAATAACACTTTAGAGAAACCAATTTTTTTGTAGTAGAGAGAGAGCTCAAGGATTTCAAAGAAAAATATGTAGGTGTAAGAAATTAATGTTTTCTTCATTAATAAAAATATTATGGCAATCTGGAGTGTTGTGAGAATCCTATTTATGTATGTCAGACCATTATCGCCACTGATTTGGTATCTAGAGTTCATTAGGGATATTTAGTTGGGTGACTATAAAATTAATCTTATTTCTTCTATTTCTATTAGGTCTCTTTGTGTAAAAGTACACATAGAGAGTCTCTGCATGTCTATACCCATTTTGCAAAAAAAAACAAATTGTAGATATGTCATTTCTGTGAGGCAGTTTCTGTTGGTTGTGCATAAAGATTTTCTACTAGTACTTAGACTTGAATATAAAAACTTTGTAATTTATAATAAAATAACTTTATGCAATGGTTCATTTTTACCTAAATATAATTTTTGGCTATGTATTCATTTAAATTGAATGATACAACTAAGTTTTGTTGATTTTGCTAGATCTGAGAGGATAAAGAAATCAGAATCAACTGGGCATCAATTGAAAGAAGCTCAAAGTATTAAAAAGTCTCTTTCATCCTTGGGCAATGTTATTAGTGCCCTAGCTTCGGAAGGGCAACATATACACTACCAAAACCACAAGCTGATCATGCTCATGAGTGATTCACTTGGTGGCCATTTGCTTAATTTTGTCTGTGCACTAAAGCCATGAAAAATCTACCAGACCATGCACAGGTGGAATCCAGGTATATGATCCTCTTGCCATCACATCAACATCAAATCTCCACATCTACACCAAGATTTCCACCTTGAATTATTCCTCATTCATTCATAATTCAAAGTCATCTCTCATTAATGAGAATTATCCGCCAAGCATTCACAATTCCAATTCCGTAGTTTTGTTAAAATATTTTTATTTTAATATCATGGTTTTTTAAGGTTTATTTTGTTTTATTTATAAGCTATAGTCAAAGTTGGTAGTGGTCATTAAAGTTTTTAAGTCGACAATGTATGATCAAAGTGTTTAAGAGTATATTTTGGTAAAAGCCATTTATTTATAGTGTTTTACAAAAGTCCTTGTGAATGTTTTTTTAATAGGCTTAAGTGTGTTTTAGTTATTAAGTATTTAATATTTCTATTGTGTCTTTCTCATAATAAATGTGTTAAGTGTCAAAAATTTAATTGTAGTAGGTTTTTGTTATGAAAGTGTATAGTGATTCATTGTAAAAATCATATTTTTTCGTTATTATTAGTCAATGTCATTGTAAAAACCATTAAGTCAAAAGTTCAAAAAAATTGTCTCACAGACGTATTTTTGGTGTAACTTGACATCCATACACCCAACGTTCAAATTGTGGTGGGGTCATTAAGTCTCAAATTCACATCAATCTAATCTACGTAGAAATATAATAGAAGATAGAGGCATAAGAGGCTGGAGGACAATAAACATCCTCTCGTCAGTTTCCAATGACAAAGCCCCACATATGATTTGGTGACATTTTTTTTCAGTGTAATTTATTTTAGTTGCATGTGGTGTGTTCCTGATTATTTGTTTTGATGAATGGATGAAAATTTTACATTATGGGGGAGAATATTGATCTTGTAAACCTCTACTTTGGAAATTTATAAGACAACAAAAATGTTGTTACTAATTGCAATTGTTTGAAAATGATAGTTCTTAATGCTAGTGAATGAAATATGAAACTTAGAAGTATTTTTGCAACAAAGAAAAGATAAACATTTCAATAGACAACACAATATTTTAGCCAGAAAAACCCTAATTTGAGGGAAAACCAGCTGGGAAGGGCAATTGCTCTTTCTTCCCAATATTATATTGGTCAATTCAAAGAAAATACATTACAAGAAGTTGAAGGAAGGAAAACAATGTCACTCCACCCCTTCTTTGCTTGCTTGCTTTGTTCTCACACCTTGCTTCTACAAAACAATTCCAGCTTCAATGGTTTCTTGCTCACTTCTCTCCATCAAATCTTCGATGATCTAATTCCAGACATTCCTCTTGCTTAAAAAGTTTGTTCCCATGTCCACCCATGCACTCGAGAATAAGAGGAGTCGTCCAAGGAAGAGATACAACCTAGACATTTAAAATACGAGACCATTCGTGGTTTTTTTTTCATTAGTGAGAGGACTTCCGATGAACGAAGATCAGAGGTTACATGATCACTAGGGTGGTTACGCAACCTTTGGTGCAGAGGGGCGGTTACACAACCGCCTCTCTACATAGAGCAACGGTTCTATAAAAGAACCTTTTACTCATTTTGATTATTTTCCCTTTGATTCTGGTTGTTTTGATGACCTGGTGTTTCCTTATATCCCTATGGATCACACCTCCCCTACTCAAGAGGATTTTGGTCCCACAAAGGCTTAATGGGGGAGTAGATGAGGAAACAATTCCCTCACTTTCTCCTTTGAGTACCACCGGGCTTGTCTTGGTGTCTTCCCCTTGAGTCCGACCTACCAGAGATTCCTACATCCTCCTCCAACTCGTCTCGTGAATCCAACCTGCTCCAGTATAGTGAAGGGTCCATATCATAATGGCTTGAGTTTCCTTGCTTGACCTTGTAATCTTTCCTTGCTTAAGTAAATCCAAACCTGGTCTCCAACATGAAGTTTGTGCTCTACGGTGTTGATTGTGTCTAGCCTTATACTTGGCTTGAGACCTCTCCAATTGTTCTTTCACTTTGAGATGGATTTTATGGATCCTATCAACGAACTTTGTTTCTCTAGTCACTTCGAGTCATGTATCTCCCCTTTTTCCTATTGTCCAACCACAATGTCTCATGGATTGGTAGGTAGATACCCCAAGCATGCTTCAAAAGGTGACTACATAGTGGATGTGTGTATTGGATATGGACATGACTTATACTTATGTTGATTAGCATGATGTTTTGTGACTAGATGCATTTGGATTATGATTGGATTTTGTTTTCAGTATGATCTACACTGACTCATGGACAGACTATTGGATACCGATATTATTTTTATATGGATATATTGCATGTGTTCTAACATTGGATTTCTTCGCCATGATGAGTAGAATGTAGTTGTTGAATTTACATTACTATAATTTTGGATAATGATGAAATGCATAATTAAGTTGTGATTTAGACCTAGAAATAATGATTGATTGAATTACGTATAGATGTTAATAAATTTCATGCATATGGTTATTTTGGATATTTTGACATGGCCGCAAGGCCGAAGGAGGTATTTTGTATTTTGCAGGAAACACAACATGATCACAACCATGAGGGGGATTGGGAACCAAACACAACAGGATGTCAGGTGGTTACAACATTTGGTCGTCAAGGCAACTAGTGAATTGTATTGTGTTACCTTTGTTCTTCTATGTGTTAAGAAAAATTTCCATGAGGGGGAAATTTTCTAATGTGACCAAGGGGGTAAGAATTTTATTTACTTGTTTTAACTTACTTTAGTAGGTGATTTTATTTGTGATATCTTTTTAAAATTTCTTTTGCTAAGTATGTTTAGAATTAATTTAACACCTTGTTTTAAATTTTAAGTTTTGGAGGGAAGTCTAGTGGATGTAATTAATTTTGATGGTTGGCTCCTTGAGCCTTGTGTTTCCTCATGTTTTGAATGCTTGGTTTTGAGTGTTGACCACTCCAAATCCTTTGAATCTCGAATTTGAGATTTAGGGCAATTTTGGGGACTTGTGGGACAAGTTGAACTTGTCCCACACTTCCAAAACCCTTACCAACCATATCTATGGGTTGGGAAGCCAAAAAGGGGATTATTTATTGTTTTGGGAAGGGAAATTTGACTTTGGAGTGCACTTGTCTTCCTTTTGCATTTAATTGTGCCTTAAGACACATGGGAAGGGATGGATGTGGAAAAGAGATGTCATTCAACCCAACCACCCATTTATGGTGTTTTGGGATTTGAGTTGACTAAAGGAGGTGGTCTTGAGGATGTGTGATGTGGCATCCTACAAGGAGCCACATCACCCTCACTCTTTCCTTTTGTCTATTTATAGAAACTTCCTCTCTTGTTGAGGGGGTTGGAGGTTTTTGTTGAGGAGTTCTTTTCTTTTATTTTTTTTTGGGAGAGGAAAGAATTGGGAGAAAGAGAAAAGAAGGAGCTTGGACTTGCATGCTTGGGATTGTTTTGGAGGGAGCTTGGACAAAGTTCTTGGTTTAGGCTTCTCCAATGGAGAGGTAGGAAACCTTCTCTTTTTTTTTGTTGCTTTCATATTGTTGTTGCTTCTATGCTAAATTTGTGGATAATGTATGTTTACTTTTGTGTATTGTGAAAAATGGATAGAATGCTTAATGTGTAGTGTAGGAGAGGTCTATGGGAAAACTCATGAGGGAGGCATAAGAGTAGAATAGGAAATTGTGGAGGGAGTTTGAGAGGGATGCCCATCTTGGGTAAGAATGTTCACATTCTTACCTTGTCCTTGAGGGAGCCATAAGAGGAGGGAGGCATAAGAGTATGGGAGGAAAAAGGGGTACTTGAGGGAGGCATAAGAGTCATAGGGGCTTGAGTTTTATTGTGGAGGGTTTGGATGGGCATCTCATCTCAATGGGGAGGCATAAGGAAAACTTTCCCATAGTTCCTTCTCTTGTTGGCTTGGATGAAAGCCTTGTTGTGAAAAGTATTGTGTTGTTTGTGTTTCCTTTTGTTTCTTCTTTTTAACCTTGAATGTTGTGAAGAAAATTGTATTGTGGAAGCAAGTGTTGTTGCCTTGAGTTGGAGACCACCCTTCATTGTGTTGTGTTTGGGGCTCGGGGGTCAATGGAGGAGATTGCTTCTCTTCTCCATTGAGTTTTGGTTGGGAGGAGAGTGTTGCCTCTCCCCCTATCTTGGTTGTGATTTGAAATACTTGGAACTTGGAGCATGGATGAAGAACACCTTGGAGCTTGGGAAGACTTCTTTTTTTTTCCTTTATATGCATTATTGGTTGTAAAATTTGTATGTGAAAGAAAGTTGTATCATCTTGTTTCCATTTCAAAATAAAGGACATTGTAATCTTTATTTGCCCCAAAGGTCACATGGTTGAATGCAAAATTTTACTTGAAAAGTGTTTACATTATTGTAAATTTGTTCCACATGAAGTAGAAAGTGTTGTAACAAAATATTGCAGGAAAGTTGTATTGAGATGTTAGTTTTCTTACTCAAAAATTTATTGGAAATGTTGTTGGGATTCTTTGTGGTATGTTGGAAAGAGATTTCATAAGAAAATACAATTGAACACACATCCAACAATTTAAACTTTATCATATATGTTTATAATGATTATGACAAATTCAAGAGTACCTTAAGCCATAAAATACAAGACACGCCAACCACAACATTATAACACAAAAAGAAGACTAACATTATTATCCTAAATTATTGGATAAGTTCAAACCTTGATGTTAAATAAAAATGACTTGAATTATAACTTACCTCAAATTTGTGGTCGAATGCATACATGATAAATGGTTTTAATGTTATTCCAAATATTTTAAATGTTTTTTTTTTACAGATTAGGACACGCGAGTGGTCTTAGCTTCACAAATATCAAGAAATGCATGGTAGGCCTCGTAACATTGCCCAAACAAATGTAAAGTTAGTCTCAAAATCAAGACCATCAATCACCCTTAAATCGTGTCTAAGAGAATAACTCGCTAATTAAAAAAAAATGATGATACGTTTCAAGAGATATGCTCGATGTGATAGACAACTTGATACACACAAAGCAATCGACCGTCATGTCGAGAGCATATTTAAATTGTTGCAATGCTGCTTGCAAAAGCGAAGTTTTGTGGTCGTTTATTTAAGAGTGTTAATAGACAAGCAATAGTTGTTGTTATAAGAGATCCATAGTTGATGATAACAACATGGATGGACAAGGCGCTATCCAAAACGCCTTCACTACCCCCTAATCGATTTGATTTTCTTTTGGGGCGCCTCCTCTCGCTCCCACAATCGATTTTGATAAAAATATCTTGAAGGTGAAACCCGAATTTGAGGATGCATTCAATATCGAACCGATAACAACATAGTTGGGACGACTGCTTGCGGTGCGCTCCACTTCGACTACCTCCACGTGCCTGACATTTTCTCCCGCTCACACCTTACGGCACCCAAGAAAGTCTTTTGAAAAATCTTATCACGAGTAACTCCACCCCTCACGCGCCTAGCTACGATATTGACACCCTTTCCTATCCCGGGCACTGCAAGTTTGTATCCATTCCCTCCTAGACACGTTGCAATGTGAAATCATGGCCGTGGGTGGATGTAGAGGGAAAAAACGCCCGCCACACATGAAAGGAAAGATGTAGCTCCATTTTCATTCCCTTGCGGTCTTCTACGTGGCCATCCACCAGCGCAGCGCCCGCCTCTCTTCCGGCCTGAAACTTCATCTTTAACACCATAATTATCTCACTCGTCAGGGGGTAGGTAGACCAAGTGGTGAAACGCCTTCCACATGCACAATCATTCTTCTTCTTTTTCTCCACTTCTATTAATCATTCATGCGCTTACCAATGATAGTTGGGATTTGTTTTAATGGTGTATGTACAAGAAGGATTTGCAAAATCTATTTGATTAAATTGATGTGAAAAGTACATGATAGACCAATGAGTATTTCTATATTAATATATAATGTGAGGAAGAAAGTATTTATATATATGTATATATATAAGGGTATGGGTGGCCGCCTATATATATAATAATTTAAACTTTGTATAAAAGCTAAACGTGATATAAAGACTTTGGTGTATTTTGTAATATATTTATATTTTATATATATATATATGTCTATCCTACTTAAGAAATATATATATGTAATTATTTAGTTAGTGTAAGTGTTAAACATATATAAAATATTAGTGACATAAAATACAAGTTTATATATCATTTATATAAATAATCATAATGTATATAAAAAAGGTGTTATATACATCTAAACATATAAAGACATACAATTAATAGTATAATGTATATAAAATACTAATATCTTATATAATGTATTAAATTCATGAGACAACGTAATATAAATGGATAATAAAACAAAAATAAAAATCCAATTAGTGGTTAAGTATATTCATTTCATAACAAATTTTACCTTACCCTAAGGTTAACATCAAGAGATGTTGTTATTACGATTTTACAACTTTTAGCCATTAGCCTTCAACCTCGAATAACTCACCCTCCTTATCTTTCGCGAAATGTCGAATGAGGTTAAATTAAACATCATCGCTTTGATAAGCATTACCTAGACTATTTTAGTTCAAAGTAAAAGATCAAGCGCACCCATTTAAAAAAAAAAAAAAAAATCAAACAAGAACACTTCGGTTGCAAAAAAAAAATGTCGCATGTTGCATTTTCGTCGTCGTCGTGTCGCGTGGTGCGTGGCGTCGTCATATTTCGCGCGCGCTTTTTGCGGCGTTACATTTTGGTATCAGAGCCAGGGGTTCGAAGCTGGGACCCTTGGGCACACGCAGGAAAATGCGAAACAGAACACTTAACTTAGTACAGAGCTAATACTTTTAAAATATAAAGCCATAATGTTGATAATTATAGTAAATAGCAAATTTTGAAAACTAGCACAAGACCTAGAACGATGAACTAACTCTCGCCTTGATCTGTGCAGGAGGCGCGGATTGGGCGAGGGGTCTCTTCACATAGACCTAGACATACCACCGCCAGAGCAGCCAGTAGCAGCCCTTCGCCTCGATCTTGCAGACACTCCAGATGTCAATGCCGCTATACGCGGAGAGCCTTGGGAGGACGACTTGCTAGGCATAGTTTGGAGCCATCGCAGATGCCTGTGCATCCCTCGACACAGCCGAGGAGCACAGCAGAGAATTTCCGTGCAGAGTCGGCTAGGCAGAGTCACCACAGAGAGGACATGGGGACAGGATCTCAGGACATAGGGACAGTCTCTGAGCCCTGACGAGAGGGAGGAGCATACAGAGAGATCTAGGATTCATCATACGTCACCGCAGACCATATAAGGAGATCCCAAGCTACGACCATCTCACTATTCGGGTGATACAGTGGTTTTCAGCAGAGGCTGGTTGGTGAGCTTGAGCGGATGCTTCAAGCTCGTCTCTTAGTAGTAGCAACACGAAAGCTCGTGTTGCGATCCATCTTCCGAAGGATGGAGCAGAGTCCGGTGGAGGACCGAGGAGCGAAGCTCCATGTCGACTAGTAGACGATTACCCGGGAGCTATTTGAGGAACGTTTCAGAGAGTGTATTTACCCAGAGATTTATACAGCAAACGCATGACGAGTTTCATGACCTCCGTCAGCGCCGATGATAAGAGGCCGAGTATGAGAGTCGATTTGGACCTACTCCAAAGACGCCGACTATATGCGCAGGATGAGCAGGTATGGATTCACAGGTGTTCATCCGGGGCCTCGAATTTGGATTTAGGAGGCGCAAAGTGCGCATTCACCGCCACAGACATTAGCAGAGGCCGTGGAAAAGGCCTATATTGCAGAGGAGACACGGGGAAGACACAAAGCAGTGCTAGAGACAGAGTTCGAGCCGTATCCAGCAGATGCAGGATAAGAGGTCGAAGGGGTCGGGCCTCCTCCTCCACGGGGTGGACAGAGTTCAGGCAAGCTTCATTCGTGCCACCACAGCAAAGAAAGCAAAGCAGAGACCCGCCCACC
Source organism: Taxus wallichiana var. yunnanensis (assembly GCA_018340775.1). Classification (NCBI taxonomy): domain Eukaryota; kingdom Viridiplantae; phylum Streptophyta; class Pinopsida; order Cupressales; family Taxaceae; genus Taxus; species Taxus wallichiana. The sequence goes on from CM031244.1 coordinate 599,111,634, forward strand.
TTACCGACCTCCTCGTAGATTCGATGCACAAAGAGGACGTAGTATGGGGCCTCCTCCTAGGGTCCCATCAGACACAGTGGTGCACCGAGAGCTCTGGGCCAAGAGGAGCTCATCACAGAGACCTCACAAATCCATAGCGGGATCGTCAGATCCGTATCTCGCCATCTAGAGTACCACCTGGAGCGCTTCCCACCGGAGAGGACCAGCAAAACTGTTATGGTATGCGGTGTTGCTGGACATCTTTGGAGAGATTGCCCCACATAACCCTACCAAGGGTAAGACAGAGCTCAGAGCCTATTGTTGGAGATATGGCACGGAGTCATCGGATCTACGCAGCGGTCGAGAACCGCCAGCCGAGCATCGAGTACCGTGATTGAGACGATAGTAGTATTGGTGGTATTTCCACCTCTATATTATTTGATTCTCGGTTCTTTCGATTCTTTTATCGCACCATCCTTAGTAGAGCGTCAGTAGGCTGGTGGCGCTAGTAAGGGGCCGTAGTTGGGACGATGTTGAGATGGCTTCGGAGCCAAGATTTTCGTAGACTCCTTTAGTCAAGGAGTGTGTAGTGGATTTGGGACCCTTCACCACTACTTCTGATCTTCGGATCCTTCCATTAGGATCTTATGGCATCATTTTAGGCATGGATTGGTTGTCCGCTCACAGAGCTAGAGTGGATTGTTACCACAAGACTATTGCTTGCATAGATGATCTTGGGTAGAGTTAGTGATATCGGGAGTTAGAGGCCGTATCCATTCGCACCATCTCCGCTATGCAGCTTAAGGTGTGCGCGCAGTGGGTTGTAGATGTTTTGCTATTACTGATCAAGTGATGATCGTCGAGGATGAGTCCAGAGGACCTTCCCTCGATGACCATCCCATCTTATCAGAGTTTGCTGATGTGTTCCCATGGGAGTTACCGGGATTACCTCCCCCACGTGAGATCGACTTCCATATAGATCTAGTTCCAGGCGCAGAGCCTATCTCACGAGCACCTTATCGGATGACTACTCCTGAGTTATGTGAGCTCAAGTTGCAGCTTGAGGGCCTTCTGGAGAAAGGCCTAATTCATCCTAGCGTATCCCCTTGGGGTGCACCAGTTATCTTCGTGAAGAAGAAGGATGGATCTCTTTGGTTGTGTATAGACTCACCGTCAGCCGAATAAAGTAACGATAAAGAATCATTACCCCCTTCCACGCATTGATGATTTATTTGATCAGATGAAGGGGGCTAAAGTTTTCTCTAAGATAGATCTTAAGTTAGGATACCATCAGCTTAGGATTGCGGAGACGGATATTCACAAGACAGCGTTCCGCACGAGATATGGCCACTACGAGTTCACAGTGGTACCTTTCGGTTTGACGAATGCCCCGCAGTGTTTATGAGTTTGATGAATGGGGTATTCAGGACCTTCCTTGATCGCTTCGTGCTTATCTTCCTTGATGACATTCTGATTTACTCACGCACACGTGAGGAGCACGAGGAGCACCTTCGCCAGGTTCTTCAGTGTCTTCGCGAGCAGCGCCTTTACGGGAACTTGGAGAAGTGTGCGTTCTTTCAGCCTGAGGTGCAGTATTTGGGCCACGTTATTTCTGGGGAAGGTATCGCAGTCGATCCTTCCAAGATTCGAGCCATCATGGATTGGCCAGCACCCACTAGTGTGACCGAGGTGCGTAGTTTCATGGGTCTAGCAGGATACTACAGGAGGTTTGTTCAGGATTTTTCTCGGATTGCGCACCCCATCACTTCTCTTCAGCGGAAAGGGAAGAAGTTTTTATGGTCAGATAGATGTGAGCAGCAGCCTTCAAGATACATCAAGGAATGCCTTACGAGAGCACCTATTCTTGCGCAAAGGCTGATCCTCATGGAGAGTTTTTCGTTTGCACTGAGATGCTTCCTTGGCAGACTTGGAGGTGTGTTAATGCAGGGGAGGGTAGAGTAGTTGCCTTTGAGTCTCGCAAACTCAAAGATTATGAGCTCAATTATCCGACCCATGACCTTGAGCTCAGCAAGCAGTGGTACATGCCTTAGTGCGGTGGAGACATTTTCTTCTCGGCCGGAGATTTACACTCAGGACTAATCACTTGAGTCTTCGCCACCTCTTCACGCAGCCCAATCTCAACGCTCGTCACAAGCGTTGGATGGAGTTACTCGTGAGTATGACATGGAGATAGAGCATGTGAAAGGGAAGGAGAATGTGGTTGCAGATGCCTTGAGTAGGATGGAGACATGTGGCTATGGCCACCTCGGTGGGCAAGGCACAGATTCATGGAGTAGGATCTTCTGTGCAGCCTTCCTCAGATAGTTTCTACCTTGCAGCCAGAGCAGAGATTGAGTCTCAGAGACCCCTTGAGGGGAGATTTGATGGATTTTCATTAGAGGCAGATGGTCTTCTCAGACACAGAGGTCGAATTTATGTTCCTAGAGATGGAGGCTTGAGACATGACATTTTGACAGAGGCTCATCGTGCACCTTACTCAGCCCATCCCGGGGTGAAGAAGATGCACGCCACCTTGAGACAGTTGTATTTTTGGAGAGGACTTCGGAGAGACATAGCCTCATTTGTATCCCGCTGTTTAGAGTGCCAGAGGGTGAAGGCCGAGCATCAGCATCCAGCTGGCCTCCTCTATCCTCACGCCATACCAGAGTGGAAGTGGGACACCATTTCTATGGATTTCATTGTTGGGTTGCCGACGTCGAGATACCACCACGACGCCATCATGGTCACGGTGGATAAATTGACGAAAGTAGCTCATTTTTCCCCAGTGAAGACCACCTATACAGCAAGTGTTGTGGCACGAGTATACCTTGATGAGATTGTCAGATTACATGGGATTCCGCGGAAGATCATTTGCGACCGCGACCCTTTGTACACTTCCCATTTCTGGACCACCATGCAGTATGCTCGGGACGAGGATTAATTTCAGCACAGCTTATCACCCAGAGACCGATGGACAGACAGAGAGGGTGAATCAGATTTTGGAGGACATGCTCAGGATGTACGTGATGGATCATCAGTCGAGATGGGAGGAGTATCTGTATTTGGTGGAGTTTGCCTACAATAATAGTTTTCGAGTTCTATAGGCATGGCTCCTTTTCAGCATTATATGGTAGAGAGTGCAGACACCTCTTACCGGGATAGGATTGAGAGGATGTGGTTTCTCTTGGACCAGCATTATTACAGACATGGAGCAAAGAAAGTTACTTGATCGAGCAGAGATCACATTGCAGGAGGCGCAGGATGATGTAAGAAGTATGCACAAAGCATAGACAGATCGCAGCAGTTTTGAGGTAGCACGAAGGTGTTCTTCGTGTCGACCGCATAAGAGCCCTATCCGTTATGGAAAAGGTTCTAAGCTTGCTCCTAGATTTGTGGGTCCCTTTGAGATCTTGGAGCGCCTCGGCCCCTTAGCCTATCGCCTAGCATCGCCACCTAGCTTATCGCGCGTCCATGATGTATTTCACATTTTTGTGCTTAGGAGATATGTTTCGATCCTTCTCATGTGCTAGATCGACCGCATCAGCAGTGCAGGATCGGGGGTGTGATGGTGGAGCCCGTGCGTATTTTAGATCGCAGACCCCGGGCCTTCGCGCAGAGAGATTGATCAGGTTCTGGGTCCAATGGGATAGGTACGATGAGACCGCCGCTACTGGGAGGATGCTACATCATCATGAGCTCAATTTCCACACTTATTTCAAAGTTGACTTCCGGAGGAAGTCTAGTCTAAGGGGAGGGGGATGTAATGCCCACTTCCCTACGACACTTAGTTGATTATCATTTTGAGTTAAGACTTTGGATATGGACATGACTTATACTTATGTTGATTAGCATGATGTTTTGTGACTAGATGCATTTGGATTATGATTGGATTTTGTTTTCAAGATGATCTACACCGACTCATGGATGGACTATCGATACCGATATTATTTTTATATGGATATATTGCATGTGTTCTAACATTGGATTTCTTCGCCATGATGAGTAGAATGTAGTTATTGAATTTACATTACTATAATTTTGGATAATGATGAAATGCATAATTAAGTTGTGATTTAGACCTAGAAATAATGATTGATTGAATTACGTATAGATGTTAATAAATTTCATGCATATGGTTATTTTGGATATTTTGACATGGCCGCAAGGCCGAAGGAGGTATTTTGTATTTTGCAGGAAACACAACATGATCACAACCATGAGGGGGATTGGGAACCAAACACAACAGGATGTCGGGTGGTTACAACTTTTGGTCGTCAAGGCAACTAGTGAATTGTATTGTGTTACCTTTGTTCTTCTATGTGTTAAGAAAAATTTCCATGAGGGGGAAATTTTCTAATGTGACCAAGGGGGTAAGAATTTTATTTACTTGTTTTAACTTACTTTAGTAGGTGATTTTATTTGTGATATCTTTTTAAAATTTCTTTTGCTAAGTATGTTTAGAATTAATTTAACACCTTGTTTTAAATTTTAAGTTTTGGAGGGAAGTCTAGTGGATGTAATTAATTTTGATGGTTGGCTCCTTGAGCCTTGTGTTTCCTCATGTATTGAATGCTTGGTTTTGAGTGTTGACCACTCCAAATCCTTTGAATCTCGAATTTGAGATTTAGGGCAATTTTGGGGGACTTGTGGGACAAGTCAACTTGTCCCACACTTCCAAAACCCCTTACCAACCATATCTATGGGTTGGGAAGCCAAAAAGGGATTATTTATTGTTTTGGGAAGGGAAATTTGACTTTGGAGTGCACTTGTCTTCCTTTTGCATTTAATTGTGCCTTAAGACACATGGGAAGGGGATGGATGTGGAAAAGAGATGTCATTCAACCCAACCACCCATTTATGGTGTTTTGGGATTTGAGTTGACTAAAGGGAGGTGGTCTTGAGGATGTGTGAGGTGGCATCCAACAAGGAGCCACATCACCCTCACTCTTCCTTTTGTCTATTTATGGAAACTTCTCTCTTGTTGAGGGGGTTGGAGGTTTTTGTTGAGAGTTCTTTTCTTTATTTTTTTTTGGGAGAGGAAAGAATTGGGAGAAAGAGAAAAGAAGGAGCTTGGACTTGCATGCTTGGGATTGTTTTTGGAGGGAGCTTGGACAAAGTTCTTGGTTTAGGCTTCTCCAATGGAGAGGTAGGAAACCTTCTCTTTTTTTGTTGCTTTCATATTGTTGTTGTTTCTATGCTAAATTTGTGGATAATGTATGTTTACTTTTGTGTATTGTGAAAAAAATGGATAGAATGCTTAATGTGTAGTGTAGGAGAGGTCTATGGGAAAACTCATGAGGGAGGCATAAGAGTAGAATAGGAAATTGTGGAGGGAGTTTGAGAGGGATGCCCATCTTGGGTAAGAATGTTCACATTCTTACCTTGTCCTTCGAGGGAGCCATAAGAGGAGGGAGGCATAAGAGTATGGGAGAAAAAGGGGTACTTGAGGGAGGCATAAGAGTCATAGGGGCTTGAGTTTTATTGTGGAGGGTTTGGATGGGCATCTCATCTCAATGGGGAGGCATAAGGAAAACTTTCCCATAGTTCCTTCTCTTGTTGGCTTGGATGAAAGCCTTGTTGTGAAAAGTATTGTGTTATTTGTGTTTCCTTTTGTTTCTTCTTTTAACCTTGAATGTTGTGAAGAAAATTGTATTGTGGAAGCAAGTGTTGTTGCCTTGAGTTGGAGACCACCCTTCATTGTGTTGTGTTTGGGGCTCGGGGGTCAATGGAGGAGATTGCTTCTCTTCTCCATTGAGTTTTGGTTGGGAGGAGAGTGTTGCCTCTCCCCCTATCTTGGTTGTGATTTGAAATACTTGGAACTTGGAGCATGGATGAAGAACACCTTGGAGCTTGGGAAGACTTCTTCCTTTTTCCTTTATATGCATTATTTGTTGTAAAATTTGTATGTGAAAGAAAGTTGTATCATCTTGTTTCCATTTCAAAAATAAAGGACATTGTAATCTTTATTTGCCCCAAAGGTCACACGGTTGAATGCAAAATTTTACTTGAAAAGTGTTTACATTATTGTAAATTTGTTCCACATGAAGTAGAAAGTGTTGTAACAAAATATTGAAGGAAAGTTGTATTGAGATGTTAGTTTTCTTACTCAAAAATTTATTGGAAATGTTGTTGGATTCTTTGTGGTATGTTGGAAAGAGATTTCATAAGAAAATACAATTGAACACACATCCAACAATTTAAACTTTATCATATATGTTTATAATGATTATGACAAATTCAAGAGTACCTTAAGCCATAAAATACAAGACACGCCAACCACGGCATTATAACACAAAAAGAAGACTAACATTATTATCCTAAATTATTGGATAAGTTCAAACCTTGATGTTAAATAAAAATGACTTGAATTATAACTTACCCTCAAATTTGTGGTCGAATGCATACATGATAAATGGTTTTAATGTTATTCCAAATATTTTAAACGTTTTTTTTTTACAGATTAGGACACTGCGAGTGGTCTTAGCTTCACAAATATCAAGCTGCATGGCAGGCCACGCAACTGCCCAAACAAATGTAAAGTTAGTCTCAAAATCAAGACCAGTCAATCACCCTTAAATCGTGCCTAAGAGAATAACTGCTAAATAAAAAAAAAATGATGATACGTTTCAGTAGATATGCCTGATAGACAACTTGATACACAAAGCACTGACTGTCACAGAGAATATTTAAATTGTTGCAATGCTTGCAAAAGTGAGTTTTGTGGTCATCTATTTAAGAGTGTTGCAATAGACAAGCAATAGTTGTTGGTATAAGAGATCCATAGTTGATGAGATAACCCAAATAAACATGGCTGGCCGGACAGTGGCACCGCCCAAAACGCCCTTCATATACCCCTAATCGATTTGATTTTCCTTTGGGGCACCTCCTATGTCCCACAATCGATTTTGATAAAAATATCTTGAAGGTGAAACCCGAATTTGAGGATACGCATTCAGTATTAATCAGATAACAACATAGTTGGACGACCACTTGCTTCTTTTGCGCTCCACTACCTACTGTTCTCCGCGCTCACACCTTGTGGCAATACCAATGAAAGTGGATGTAACTCCTCCTTGTGGCAACCTTGCATGCTAGCTTCAATCGATTTCAGGGGAAAAACACCCTTTCTTGTCCCATCGCGAAGGGCTGTATTTTATCCATGACCGCGCATGTGGCGTGCAAAATAGTTGGGCGGAAAAATCTGGTAAAACCAACGAACCTACACACGCTACGCTCAGCTGAAATTTTGATAAAGGTTCACCGTCCACTACGCTGAAAGTGTCGAAAGAACAAATCACCGCCTCTCTTCACTCGCCTGGCCTGACTTCATCTTTAACACCATAATTATCAAGCAGAGGCCAAGCGATTGAGAAGTGGTGAAACGCCTTCCACATGCACCACCGTATCTTCTTTTTTTTTTCTCCACTCTCCAAACGCGCGCTTAAGTGAAGCAGAACTACAAAGCAATGCTTATAACTCATTTTTTTAACAACACGTTGGGTGGTTTTACAAACAAGGATTTTGCAAAATCTATTTGATTAAATTGATTTTGGCGGCTGAAAGTATGTACATTTGCACGCATAAGGAGGAAGAAAGTTTTAATGGTTGTCATGGTTGGGTGGCCGCCTCAACCATAAAATTTAAACTTTGTTTGAAAAGCTAAATGTCATTAAGATTTATATATATATTTTATATATTGTTTATATATATATATATATATATATATATATATATATATATATATATATATATATATTCTATCCTACTTAAGAATTAAACGTGTAATTTATTTTAGGTTAGTTAAGTGTTAAACACTATAAAAATATTAGTGACACAAAATACAAGTTTCATATAATAATCATACTTGATATAAATAAGGTGTTATGTACATCTAAACATATAAAGACATACAATAAAATAGTATAATGTCAAAGTAAATATCTTAATGTATGATTTATTAACTTGATATATGTATACATATACACATATACATATATATATATATATATATATATATATATATATATATATATAACATAATTATTAAATTCATGAGACAACGTAATATAAATGGATAATAAAACAAAAAAAAAAATCGAGTGGTTAGTATATTCATTTCATAACAAATTTTACCTTCTCCTAAGGTTAACATCCAGAGATGTTGTTATTACGATTTTTTTTAGCCATTAGATTTCAACTCGAATAACGACAACCCTCCTTATCTTTCTAGAAACGTCGAATGAGGTTAAATTAAACATCATCATTCCCAAGCATTCCGGGACTATTTTAGTTCGAAAACTCAGATGTAAGCGCACCCATTCAAAAAAAAAAAAAAATTGTCACATTTTCGGGTCGCATGGTTGTGGCGCGGCATCATCGTGCCGTCGGAGCGTGGCATCGCCTTTTCGCGGCGTTACATTTTGTATCGAGCCGGGGTTCAAGTCGGGACCCTTGGGCACACGCAGAAAACGTGAAACAGAACACTTAACTTAGTGCAGAACATTATTCTTTTAAAATATAAAACCATAATGTTGATAATTATAAGAAACAACAAATTTTGAAAACTAAAGCACAAGACCTAGAACGATGAACTAACTCTCGCCTTGATCTGTGCAGGAGGCGCGGATTGGGCGAGGGGTCTCTTCATATAGACCTAGACATACCACCGCCAGAGCAGGCCGTAGCAGCCCTTCTGCCTCAGATCTTGCAGACACTCCAGGATGTCAATGCCGCTATACGCGGAGAGCCCTTGGGAGGACGAGTTGCTAGGCATAGTTTGGAGCCATCGCAGATGCCTGTGCATCCCCTCGACACAGCCGAGGAGCACACAGGTAGAGAATTTCCGTGCAGAGTCGGCTAGGGCAGAGTCACCACAGAGAGGACATGGGGACAGATCTCAGACATAGGACAGTCTCTGAGCCCTAGACAGAGGGAGGAGCATACAGAGAGATCTAGGATTCATCATACGTCGCCGCCAGCACCATATCGTGAGATCCCGAAGCTACGACCATCTCACTATTCGGGTGATACAGTGGTTTTCAAGCAGAGGCTGGTTGGTGAGCTTGAGCGGATGCTTCAAGCTCTCGTCTCAGTAGAAGCAACACGAAAGCTCGTGTTGCGATCCATCTTCTGAAGGATGGAGCAGGAGTTTGGTGGAGGACCGAGGAGCAGAAGCTCCATGTCGACTCAGAGACGATTACCTGGGAGTTGTTTGAGGAGCGTTTCAGAGCAGTGTATTTACCTGTGAGATTTATACAGCAGCCGCATGACGAGTTTCATGACCTCCGTCAGGCATCGATGACAGTAGCTGAGTATGAGAGTCGATTTCTGGACCTACTCCAGTACGTCGACTATATGCAGGATGAGCAGGTACGGATTCACAGGTTCATCCGGGGCCTGAATTTGGATTTAGTAGGTGGCGCAATGCGCATTCACCGCCCACGACATTAAAGCAGAGGCCGTGGAAAGGCCTATATTGCAGAGGAGACACGGGGAAACACAGAAAGCTAGCTAGAGACAGAGTTCGGAGCCGTATCCAAAGCAGATGCAGGATAGAGGTCGAAGGGGTCGGGATTCCTCCTCCACGGGGTGGACAGAGTTCAGTGGCAAGCTTCATTCAGTGCCACCACCAAGCAGCAAAGAAAGCAGCAGACCCGCCCACCTTACCGACCTCCTCAGAGATTCGATGATGCACAGAGAGGACGTAGTATGGGGCCTCCTCCTAGGGGTCCCATCAGACACAGGTGCACCGAGAGCTCGGGCCCAAGAGGAGCTCGTCACACAGAGACCTCAGTCCATAGCCGGATCATCAGATCGTATCTCGGCTCATCTAGAGTACCACTGAGCTGCTTCCCACTGGAGAGGACCAGGCAACTGTTATGGTTGCGGTGTTGTTGGACATCTTTGGAGAGATTACCCACATAACCCTACCAAGGGTAAGACACAGAGCTCAGAGCCTACTGTTGGAGATATGGCACGGAGTCATCGGATCTACGCAGCGGTCGAGAACCACCAGGCTGAGCATCAGAGTACTGTGATTGAGACGACAGGTAGTATTGGTGGTATTTCCACCTCTATATTATTTGATTCGGTTCTTTCGATTCTTTTATTGCACCATCCTTAGTAGAGCGTTGTAGGTAGTGGCGCTAGGCAGGGCCGTAGTTGGGACGTTGAGATGGCTTCTGGAGCCAAGATTTCTGTAGACTCCTTAGTCAAGGAGTGTGTAGTGGATTTGGGACCCTTCACCACTACTTCTGATCTTCGGATCCTTCCATTAGGATCTTATGGCATCATTTTAGGCATGGATTGGGTTTCCGCTCACGAGCTAGAGTGGATTGTTACCACAAGACTATTGCTTGCATAGATGATCTTGGAGTAGAGTTAGTGATATCGGGAGTTAGAGGGCCGTTTCCATTCGCACCATCTCCGCTATGCAGCCTTAAGTGTGTGTGTGCGATAGGGGTCTGCGATGTTTGCTATTATTACGGTCAAGTGATGATCGAGGATGAGTCCAGAGGACCTTCCTCGATGATCATCCCATCTTATCGAGTTTGCTGATGTGTTCCCAGGGGAGTTACCGGGATTACCTCCCCCACGTGAGATCGACTTCCATATAGATCTAGTTCCGGCGCAGAGCCTATCTCACGAGCACCTTATCGGATGACTACTCCCGAGTTATGTGAGCTCAAGTTACAGAGCTTGAGGACCTTCGGAGAAAGGCCTAATCCATCCTAGCGTATCCCCCTGGGGTGCACCAGCTTATCTTCGTGAAGAAGAAGGATGGATCTCTTCGGTTGTGTATCGACTACCGTCAAATTTGAATAAAGTAACGATCAAGAATCATTACCCCTTCCACGCATTGATGATTTATTTGATCGATGAAGGGGGCTAAGTTTTTCTAAGATAGATCTTAAGTCGATACCATCACTTAGGATTGTGGAGACAGATATTCACAAGACAACTTTCCGCACGAGATATGGCCACTACGAGTTCACAAAGTGGTACCTTTCGGTTTGACGAATGCCCCGCAGTGTTTATGAGTTTGATGAATGGGGTATTCAGGACCTTCCTTGATCACTTCGTGCTTATCTTCCTTGATGACATTCTGATTTACTCACGCACACGTGAGGAGCACGAGGAGCACCTTCGCCAGGTTCTTCAGTGTCTTCGCGAGCAGCGCCCTTTTACTGAACTGGAGAAGTGTGCGTTCTTTCAGCCCGAGTGCAAAGATTTGGGCCACATCATTTCTGGGGAAGGTATCGCAGTTGATCCTTCCAAGATTCGAGCCATCATGGATTGGCCAACACCCACTAGTGTGACCGAGGTGCGTAGTTTCATGGGTCTAGCAGGATACTACAGGAGGTTTGTTCAGGATTTTTCCGGATTGCGCACCCCATCACTTCTCTTCAAATGGAAAGGGAAGAAGTTTTTATGGTCAGATAGATGTGAGCAGGCCTTCAAGACATAATCAAGGAATGCCTTACAAGAGCACCTATTCTCGCAGTGCGATCCTCATGGAGAGTTTTTCGTTTGCACAGATGCCTCGGGCGTGACTTGGAGGTGTGTTAATGCAGGAGGGTAGAGTAGTTGCCTTTGAGTCTCGCAAACTCAAAGATTATGAGCTCAATTATCCGACCCATGACCTTGAGCTTGCAGCAGTGGTACATGCCTTAGTGCGGTGGAGACATTTTCTTCTTGGCCGGAGATTTACACTGGGATCGATCACTTGAGTCTTCGCCACCTCTTCACGCAGCCCCAATCTCAACGCTCGTCGGCGGCGGTTGGATGGAGTTACTCTGTGAGTATGACATGGAGATAGAGCATGTGAAAGGGAAGGAGAATGTGGTTGCAGATGCCTTGAGTAGGCGGAGACATGTGGCTATGGCCACCTCAGTGGGCACAGATTTGCGGAGTAGGATCTTGCAGCAGCTTCCTCATGATAGTTTCTACCTTGCAGCCAGAGCAGAGATTGAGTCTCAGAGACCCTTGAGGGAGATTTGATGGATTTTCATTAGAGGCAGATGGTCTTCTCGCATACGAGGTCGATATATGTTCCTAGAGATGGAGGCTTGAGACATGACATTTTGACAGAGGCTCATCGTGCACCTTACTCAGCCCATCCCGGGGTGAAGAAGATGCACGCCACCTTGAGACAGTTGTATTTTTGGAGAGGACTTCTGAGAGACATAGCCTCATTTGTATCCCGCTGTTTAGAGTGCCAGAGGGTGAAGGCCGAGCATCAAGCATCCAGCTGGCCTCTCTATCCTCACGCCATACCAGAGTGGAAGTGGGACACCATTTCTATGGATTTCATTGTTGGGTTACCGACGTCGAGATACCACCACGACGCCATCATGGTCATGGTGGATAAATTGATGAAAGTAGCTCATTTTTCCCCAGTGAAGACCACCTATACAAAGCAAGTGCTGTGGCACGAGTATATCTTGATGAGATTGTCGATTACATGGGATTCCGCGGAAGATCATTTCATGACCGCGACCCTTTGTACACTTCCCATTTCTCGACCACCACGCAAAGATGCCCCTGGGACGAGGATTAATTTCAGCAGATGCCTTATCACCCCGAGACCGATGGACAGACAGAGAGGGTGAATCAGATTTTGGAGGACATGCTCAGGATGTACGTGATGGATCATCAGTCGAGATGGGAGGAGTATCTGTATTTGGTGGAGTTTTCCTACAATAATAGTTTTCAGAGTTCTATAGGCATGGCTCCTTTTCAGGCATTATATGGTAGAGAGTGCAGGACACCTCTTAGCTGGGATAGGATTGAGGACAGGGTTTCTCTTGGACCAGCATTATTACAGGACATGGAGCAGCAGGTTACCTTGATCAGACAGAGATTGCAGGAGGCGCAGGATAGACAGAAGAAGTATGCAGACCAACATAGGACAGATCGCAGTTTTGAGGTAGGCACGAAGGTGTTTCTTCGTGTCAGACCGCATAAGAGCCCTATCCGTTATGGAAAAGGTTCTAAGCTTGCTCCTAGATTTGTGGGTCCCTTTGAGATCTTGGAGCGCCTCGGCCCCTTAGCCTATCGTCTAGCATTGCCACCTAGCTTATCGCGCGTCCATGATGTATTTCACATTTCTGTGCTTAGGAGATATGTTTCTGATCCTTCTCATGTGCTAGATTGGACCGCATGCAGTGCAGGATCGGGGGCAGTGATGGTGGAGCCCATGCGCATTTTAGATCGCAGGACCCGGGCCTCGCGCGCAGAGAGATTGATCGTGTCGGGTCCAATGGGACAGTACGATGAGACCGCCGCTACTGGGAGGATGCTACATCATTGCGAGCTCAGTTTCCACACTTATTTCAGTGACTTCCAGGAGGAAGTCTAGTCTAAGGGGAGGGGGATGTAATGCCCACTTCCCTACGACACTTAGTTGATTATCATTTTGAGTTATGTAGACTTTGGATATGGACATGACTTATACTTTTATGTTGATTAGCATGATGTTTTGTGACTAGATGCATTTGGATTATGATTGGATTTTTTTTCAAGTATGATCTACACCGACTCATGGATGACTATATCGATACCGATATTATTTTTATATGGATATATTGCATGTGTTCTAACATTGGATTTCTTCGCCATGATGAGTAGAATGTAGTTGTTGAATTTACATTACTATAATTTTGGATAATGATGAAATGCATAATTAAGTTGTGATTTAGACCTAGAAATAATGATTGATGAATTACGTATAGATGTTAATAAATTTCATGCATATGGTTATTTTGGATATTTTGACATGGCCGCAAGGCCGAAGGAGGTATTTTGTATTTTGCAGAAACACAACATGATCACAACCATGAGGGGATTGGGAACCAAACACAACAGATGTCGGTGGTTACAACTTTTGGTCGTCAAGGCAACTAGTGAATTGTATTGTGTTACCTTTGTTCTTTATGTGTTAAGAAAAAATTTCCATGAGGGGGAAATTTTCTAATGTGACCAAGGGGGTAAGAATTTTAATTACTTGTTTTAACTTACTTTAGTAGGTGATTTTATTTGTGATATGTTTTTTTTTAAAATTTCTTTTGCTAAGTATGTTTAGAATTAATTTAACACCTTGTTTTAAATTTTAAGTTTTGGAGGGAAGTCTAGTGGATGTAATTAATTTTGATGGTTGGCTCCTTGAGCCTTGTGTTTCCTCATGTTTTGAATGCTTGGTTTTGAGTGTTGACCACTCCAAATCCTTTGAATCTCGAATTTGAGATTTAGGGCAATTTTGGGGGACTTGTGGGACAAGTTGAACTTGTCCCACACTTCCCAAAACCCCTTACCAACCATATCTATGGGTTGGGAAGCCAAAAAGGGGATTATTTATTGTTTTGGGAAGGGAAATGTGACTTTGGAGTGCACTTGTCTTCCTTTTGCATTTAATTGTGCCTTAAGACACATGGGAAGGGATGGATGTGGAAAAGAGATGTCATTCAACCCAACCACCCATTTATGGTGTTTTGGGATTTGAGTTGACTAAAGGGAGGTGGTCTTGAGGATGTGTGATGTGGCATCCTACAAGGAGCCACATCACCCTCACTCTTCCCTTTGTCTATTTATGGAAACTTCCTCTCTTGTTGAGGGGGTTGGAGGTTTTTTTTGAAAGTTCTTTTTTTTATTTTTTTTGGGAGAGGAAAGAATTGGGAGAAAGAGAAAAGAAGGAGCTTGGACTTGCATGCTTGGGATTGTTTTGGAGGGAGCTTGGACAAAGTTCTTGGTTTAGGCTTCTCCAATGGAGAGGTAGGAAACCTTCTCTTTTTTTTGCTTTCATATTGTTGTTGCTTCTATGCTAAATTTGTGGATAATGTATGTTTACTTTTGTGTATTGTGGAAAAATGGATAGAATGCTTAATGTGTAGTGTAGGAGAGGTCTATGGGAAAACTCATGAGGGAGGCATAAGAGTAGAATAGGAAATTGTGGAGGGAGTTTGAGAGGGATGCCCATCTTGGGTAAGAATGTTCACATTCTTACCTTGTCCTTGAGGGAGCCATAAGAGGAGGGAGGCATAAGAGTATGGGAGGAAAAAGGGGTACTTGAGGGAGGCATAAGAGTCATAGGGGCTTGAGTTTTATTGTGGAGGGTTTGGATGGGCATCTCATCTCAATG
This sequence comes from Taxus wallichiana var. yunnanensis, assembly GCA_018340775.1. Classification (NCBI taxonomy): domain Eukaryota; kingdom Viridiplantae; phylum Streptophyta; class Pinopsida; order Cupressales; family Taxaceae; genus Taxus; species Taxus wallichiana. Next base: position 599,126,749 of record CM031244.1, read on the forward strand.
GGGAGGCATAAGGAAAACTTTCCCATAGTTCCTTCTCTTGTTGGCTTGGATGAAAGCCTTGTTGTGAAAAGTATTGTGTTGTTTGTGTTTCCTTTTTGTTTCTTCTCTTTTTAACCTTGAATGTTGTGAAGAAAATTGTATTGTGGAAGCAAGTGTTGTTGCCTTGAGTTGGAGACCACCCTTCATTGTGTTGTGTTTGGGGCTCGGGGGTCAATGGAGGAGATTGCTTCTCTTCTCCATTGAGTTTTGGTTGGGAGGAGAGTGTTGCCTCTCCCCCTATCTTGGTTGTGATTTGAAATACTTGGAACTTGGAGCATGGATGAAGAACACCTTGGAGCTGAAGAAGACTTTTTTTTTTCCTTTATATGCATTATTGGTTGTAAAATTTGTATGTGAAAGAAAGTTGTATCATCTTGTTTCCATTTCAAAAATAAAGGACATTGTAATCTTTATTTTCCCCAAAGGTCACACGGTTGAATGCAAAATTTTACTTGAAAAGTGTTTACATTATTGTAAATTTGTTCCACATGAAGTAGAAAGTGTTGTAACAAAATATTGAAGGAAAGTTGTATTGAGATGTTAGTTTTCTTACTCAAAAATTTATTGGAAATGTTGTTAATTTTTTGTGGTATGTTGGAAAGAGATTTCATAAGAAAATACAATTGAACACACATCCAACAATTTAAACTTTATCATATATGTTTATAATGATTATGACAAATTCAAGAGTACCTTAAGCCATAAAATACAAGACACGCCAACCACGGCATTATAAACACAAAAAATAAGACTAACATTATTATCCTAAATTATGGATAAGTTCAAACCTTGATGTTAAATAAAAATGACTTGAATTATAACTTACCCTCAAATTTGTGCCTAATGAAGGTCGAATGCATACATGATAAATGGTTTTAATGTTATTCCAAATATTTTAAACGTTTTTTTTTTACAGATTAGGACACTGCAAGTGTTCTTAGCTTCACAAATATCAAGCTGCATGGCAGGCCTCGCAACTGCCCAAACAAATGTAAAGTTAGTCTCAAAATCAAGACCAGTCAATCACCCTTAAATCGTGTCTAAGAGAATAACTGCTAATATAAAAAAAAAAATGATACGTTTGGCATGTAGATATGCCGATAGACAACTTGATACACAAAGGATGACATCAGAGCATATTTAAATTGTGCAGTGCTTGCAAAAGTGAGTTTTGTGGTCATCTATTTAAGAGTGTTGCAATAGACAATATAGTTGTTGGTATAAGAGATCCATAGTTGTGATGATAACAACATGAGGGACACGGGCACTATCCAAAACGCCCTTCACTACCCCCTAATCGATTTTATTTTCCTTTGGGGTGCCTCCTTTGTCCCACAATCGATTTTGATAAAAATAGCTTGAAGGTGAAACCCGAATTTGAGGATACGTTCAAGATCGAACCGATAACAACATAGTTGGATGACCTCGTTCTTTTAGCGCCTCCACATACCTATTCTCCCGCTCACACCTTGCGACACCCAATGAAAGTGGATGTAACTCCTCCCCTCACGCGCCTAGCTTCAATCGCACACCCTTTCTGTCCCATGCGCCCGACTGAGGATGTATTTTTTTACCTCTCGCAGCACGGTTTGTTTGCACGGCCGTGGGTGGATGTAAACCGGTAAACACACACCCACACATGCACACGCCGTAGCTCCATTTTCATTCACCTGGGTCTCGCCTCTTCTACGCAAAGTCGGTGGTCGATCCACCTCCCACGCGCCGCTCTCTTAAAACACCTAAACTTCATCTTTAACACCATAATTATCTTCGCGGCTAGGGGCGGTTAAGAAGTGGTGAAACGCCTTCCACATGCACCAGTATCTATTTTTTTTTTTTCTCCACTCTCACTGGCGCGGGGAGCGGTTGGGATTTGTTTGGGTGGCTGTACAAAGAAGGATTTGCAAAATCTATTTGATTAAATTGATTGTGGCGGCCTGGTTGTCTTCTTGCACGCATAAGGAGGAAGAAAGTTTTAATGGTTGACAGGGTTGGGTGGCCGCCCCAACCATAAAATTTAAACTTTGTTCGAAAAGCTAAACGTGACAAAGACTTTGGTCTTTTGGTTTTTTTATATATATATATATATGTCTATCCTACTTAAGAAATACGTGTAACTGTTTAGGTTAGTTTAAGTGTTAAACACTATATAAAATATTAGTGACACAAAATACAAGTTTCATATAATAATCATACTTGATATAAATAAGGTGTTATGTACATCTAAACACATAAAGACATACAATGTAATAGTATAATGTCGAAGTATATATCTTAATGTATGATTTCCTTGATATATATATATATATATATAACATAATGTATTAAATTCATGAGACAACGTAATATAAATGGATAATAAAACAAAAATAAAAATCGAGTGGTTAGTATATTCATTTCATAACAAATTTTACCTTACCCTAAGGTTAACATCCAGAGATGTTGTTATTACGATTTCTTTTAGCCATTAGCCTTTCAACTCGAATAACGACCCTCCTTATCTTTCGTGAAAACGTCGAATGAGGTTAAATTAAACATCATCGTTCCCGAAGCATTACCGGGACTGTTTTAGTTCGAACTTGTATGCAAGCGCACCCATTTAAAAAAAAAAAAAAATTTGTCGCATTTTCGGGTTGCATGGTTGTGGCGCATCGTCGGCGTCGTGAGCGTGGCATCGTTTATTTCGCAAGCGTTACGGTGTTGTTGTAGTAATGTTAATTATAGGCTAATGACTCATCCCAAGTCCATGGATATTTACTATTGTATCCTCTAATCAAATGTACCAAAGTCTTGTTCACCACCTTTGTTTTCCCATATGTCTAGGGGTGGAATTTCGTGCTTCTCTGTAACTTGGTGTCCATCTTGTCCACAAAGTAGTTCAAAAATTTCCCAAGAACTTGGAATCTCGGTTAGAAACAAGTTAAGATCAGGGAAATATTGATGCAAAAAAGACATACCATAACACTAATAAAAGAAATACATCCCATAGCATTTGAGAGCCATCCCAAAGAATTTGAGAACCGACAACTAAAATGAAAGAATTTGTTGAAGCCCACCTATGAGAAGGAAAAAACGTCAATATTACATGCAATCAAACAATGGAGGCCATACTTGTAGACAATTTAAGGTCAAAACTGATCATGATACTTTGAAATCTTTCTTGGAGTAATGATTAACTTTCGAAGAACAACAAAAATGGGTAACAAAGATGTTGGGTTATGACGTTGAGATTATTTATAACAAAGGGAAGGAAAATGTGGTCGTTGATGCTCTATATAGGAGGGATGAGTCCACAAAAGCATTGTTATGTGTCATTTCTATACTAAAGGCAGATTGGGTAGATCAAGAAAGGGAAGAATGGAAGAAAGATGCAACAACCCATACTCTCATTCAGAATCTCTAGACATGTCCAACTATATTTGAAAAATTTATATGGAAGGGGGATACATTGTGGTACAAAGACATGTTATATTTTTGTAAGAACTCTACACTTAAACACCACGTTCTTTCAGAGCTCTTTTCTTCTCCACTAGGTGGCCATTCTAGGTTCTTGAAAACTTACCATAGAGTTAAAAAAGATTTATTTTTGGAGGGGTTGAAAGGAGATGTTCAAAAATGTTTTCTAGAATGTTTGGTGTGTCAATGTAATAAGAGCTACACTACTAAGACACCAGGTTTCCTCCAACTCTTGTCTATTCCTAGCAAGAGATGGGAAAAAGTATCGATGGATTTCATCACAGGATTTCCTAAATTAGAAGGGTGTAAGGAAATAATAGATAAAATATGCAGAACAATCCCAAACAAAATCACAATAGTAGAAAATAATATGCAAAAAATATTACAGATCTGAAATAAAGGTGCAAAATAAAAATAACAAAATACAACGAGAGACTATTGAATGTGGTTCACTCAATTTGGGCTACCTCCACCAAGAATCACTTGCTCAAACTTTATTACAAGCCACCTCTTTCTCTTAATACAATACCTAGATATGTTTGGTGCTATGCTCAACAAACTTTGCAGAATTCACCCTCGAACCGACACACATCTAGAATGTTACATCAACCCCACCATATGCACAAAACCATTGTTATTAGGCTCGAGGGAAAATAAAGCCCTGTTAGAACAAATGAAGTACGCCCAAAAGAAAATAGTAAGGAATATTTCCACTAGTCATCTTAACATAAATCCTTATGTAGGTTGTCAAGGATGAAGTACTCCAAGTGTTGTTGTCAAGGATGTTAGGTTCTCCAATATATGACATCTACCTTAGAGTATAATTTAGATAGGATTTTCAATTTAAATGTTTCATGATTTGAATAAGGTAGGCATAAATAGTCTTATATGTACGATGATGATAAAATTGATGTGTCATAAATGGAGAAAATCACTTATTTAATGTCTTAGATAGTAACCAAATTCTCCATAGATTCAAGATTTAGATTGAAGGTGGTTTTAGAGATGTTTATATAAGATGTTTGTTTTTGCTTGTCATTATCATTTCAAGGATTTTTTTTAACCTTAGATAATGAAAATGTGAATCGGAGATAATGAATTAAATACCTTGTATGATGCTAGATTAGTTTAGATTTCAATACTTTGCTTATTCTAGTTTGTTGATAACGTTTTGAGATAATTAAATCAAAGTGTTAGCAATAGGACCTTTATTTCTCGTATTTTCTTTCATTAATTTGATAAAAGCAGTGAATTGACAGCCATCTAGGAAGTATCACACTTATCGGAACTAGCAATCGCTAGGGAGTCCACTATCATTTACTATTTAATATCATTTGGTGGTCTTGCTTTGTATCTATAGGTATTCCTTCCCAGATAAAAAGAAGTTCTCCATGATCAACTTGGATAAAGTTAGTAACGTGTGCATAGAAACCTACCATCTACATAATCACATGTATTCCTCCTTGACTGTCACCTTATCTATTTTATAGCAAAACTTATTCGGTGAAACATTTTGGCATGCCCGGTGGGACCCATAAGGGGTTCTTTTGCATTGTTCATTCATAGGTGAAAGATTGTGTGTCTATTTCTTTTTAAAGCAGTTCACATTAAATTTTCTCCTTTGGAACATTCTTTCTCTTCTACTTGTCTCATTGACACTCGTATTTTGGACTAAAAAGAACGATTCTTTTTATTTTTTTATTGCATTAGTGAAAGACATACTCTTGCCTATTCATCATTGCTTTCATTGAATGTCATTAAGGATTTGGGTTTAAAATCTTTCCATATCATTTCTAAGTGTGTTGCATCTGTAGCTCATTTAAAAATTGAGGGCAACCTATATGCTGGAAGTCATGCCCAGCTGATGGTTGACAAATTGAACCGTAGTTCACTCTCTCTTCTCTATACCAAACCACTAAAAATAAATTACTCATTTTCTTAAACAACATCCCGCTCTAAGAAGTCACAACGATCACACGATCAAAATATTGACAGTGGGCACAAAACAATTATGCATAAAAGATTGACTTGGCTCCGTTCATTTCTTAGTTATGCCTAGAAAAGGCTGTTTGCAAACAATTATGCCACGAAGGCTCAAAAAATTCCACAACCTTGAATTCTTGGGTGCAATTAGAGTCTTCCTTTGCTCAGTTTTTGGCTCAGACAGTTCTTGGTTTGGATGACCGAGCGCCATGTTTAGATCATCAGAGGTTTCTACTGAAAATGTGAATTGGGATGAATAGGGAAGGCTCTGGATTGGGTGGTCTGACTCTGAATCAGGCCTCCTTGTAGCCTGTCGTGGCAATCAAAGGCATATACCCCCGAACAGAATGAGTTCGGAGTGGCAGTTTGCTCCCATGAAGTCCCACGTAATGAGTTCTCATTAGTCGACTCTGTTCATTGCCTCAAACTGCCTAGAAGAGGCAATTTGCAAACAATTATGCCACGAAAGCTCAAGGAATGCCACAACTGGTACGGTTAGTCAAGTTTTTGCTCAGACGGTTCTTGGTTTGGATGGCCGAGTGCCAAGTTGCGATCGTTAGAAGTTTCTGCTGAAAACGTTAATTGAGATGAATAGGGAAGGGGTTCTTGGCTCCAGATCGGGTGGTCCGACTCCGAACCGGGCCTCTTGGTTTGGATGGCCGAGTGCCAAGTTGTGATCGTTAGAAGTTTCTGTGGAAAACGTTAATTGAGATGAACAAGGAAGGGGTTCTTGGCTCCGGATTGGGTGGTCCGACTCGAACCGGGCCCCATTGGAGCCCTCCATAGCACCTGAAGGTATATACCCCCCAACCGGATGTGTTGGCGGTGGCAGTTCGTTCCCACGACGTCCCGAGGCATGACTTCTTACTACTCGGCTCACATCAATGAGATTGCAACAAGGTAAACACACTACCATGTAAATACTCCAATGATTGTTTGATCTCTTTTTAAAGCATGTAAGTACACAATAGAGTGTTAAGAATTTTTTTTGCATATCTTGTGCCAACTAAACTACAATGTTTATGTATTTTTTTTGAACAAGTGAATTCAAATTAAGACCTTATTATTAAACACATATAAAATGTCACTAAAAACGTATAAAATGACTTGTAATAAATCCCTCAAGACCATTTTTAATTGTGTGTACATTTTGTCCCACTTTGGAGTGTGTTAACTACGTTCTTAAAATAAGAAAATTGATATAACTCCACAATTGAATCTCTTTAACAAACAATGATCTTGCACCGAAGAACCTTTAAAACTATTATATAACATATCATATATCAGAAGAATAACCTCTTAGTAGTTCATAACATGGTCCATATCTACAAGTATTATGGAAAACCATAGTATATAACTCCACACTCGAATCTCTTGAAAAAAAATGATCACATGGAAGTGAATTATCAAAATATAGCAATTGTAGTGAGTTATTAGTCCTCAAAATATAACAATAACAATTATAAGCAAATCTTTTGTGGGTTTTTTCCCAATGAGCATCACAAGTACATGCATGATATGGATGATGGTCACATAATCGAGGCTATCAAATCAAATCAAACATAGACGTAATATGGTTATGAAAAAAACATAAAAGTATATCATGTGCAATGAAATCAAATCAAACATAAAAGTAATATGGTTATGAAAACTAACATGGATATAATGTATCAAACTAAGTGTGCCACGTCTTTGAAAATATAAGAATAATGTATCAAACTAAGTGTGCCACGTCTCTAAAAATATAAGAATAATGTATCAAACTAAGTGTACCATACAAATAGGACCACACACAGTCGCATAAAATTGTATACATGGACTATGAAGAATCATGAACTAGGACCAAATGACATATATATCTATACATGGGTCCTATGAGTCCAATCATGAAACATCTTCTCTCTTTTGGCCCTGCTAGTATAAGCATCTCCACGACCTATGGATGTAGTGGATGGAGATGCCACTACAGATTGAGAACCTCATTGTTGTGGCATGGTGACAAATATGGAAGAAGTTTCCTTGCTTCCCCATTGCCGTGGGCAATTAAAATTTTGCCTCCAATTGCCGGGAATGCCAATTTGGCTTTTCGCACCTAGTTTCCATTTTTTCTTGCTTGTGGGAGTTCCCTTGTTGATTGCCAACAAAACCGGATGGCAAACGACAAATATCTCTCATTTTTCCCTGTTGGGAAATGGATGGGAATTGCCAGCCCGCTTTGCCATTGTCACGGGCAAATGGTTAACTTCTTCCCATATTCCCCTGGCAATTAATGCCCACTACCCAAAGAAAGAGGAAATTGGTTATTCAATGGGAAGAAAGAAGAAACGGTTACGAGAAAGCTTCTTGAATCCTTGTAACTTTCTTCCATTAAAATTTGTGGAAAAAGTTGTGCGAAAGTAATGAAGAAGCTTTGAAGATCTTTTTCCAACTTCTTATTATTATTTCCAACTTCTTATTTCTTCCGTGAAGAAGTGTTTTTCGACAAAGATTTTTCTAAGAATTCAAGGAGAGCAACAACACACCAAAGCCCATGCATAGCTTTCACGCAAAAAAGGAAATACACCAGGCAGTTAGAAGAAACCAGTCCGAGTTCGATTGCTATTCATTCCAAGGAGCTATCAACTCTCCCACGCCAAAGAGGAAGTCCACGCATGGATATTGAAGCAGCCCATCCATGCACCAGTCAGGAGAAAAGCCACACTTTGGGCAGAAATCACTGTTCACGCATTTATTTGGGTCATCAACGCAGCCACAAATAGTAGTTAAACTATTTCCATGCATCAGCCAGAAAAAGGAAGACTGACCACTCCTCCATCAGCTGTTTACACGTTCCATATCAGTCCAAAACAACAAAGAATCCAACACAACCAAAACAGAAATAAAGCTCTCACACAGAGGTAGCAAGAAAGAAGCCCACGTGGAGAGGACTGTCACGCAGGAGAAATAAAGAGACCAACAAATAGGCCCACGCGGTGCCAGGGAAAGGAAGGAAGCCACGTTGTCAAAGATCAAATCCACACAGTCCAAGCATCCTCCACGCATTCACTGAGTAGTTCAAGAGGCCACGCATTGCAGCAAAAAGCCCACACATTGGTAAAAAAAATCAAAAGTAAGAAGAATCTCTCCACGCGTTGGGCATAATCAACAGGCCAAGGTAATAAATTTCCACGCATTTGCAAGTTCGAAGCCAGAGATCCACTCAAGAATGAAGGGAAAGTAGCAGAAGATCATGCATAGCCGTCCAAATAAGTTCAACGCCTTTTCAAATAAAAATCAGTCCTCCACGCATGCATAGGCACTTAAAGCAATAGAAAACGCACAACCGAAAATAATGAAAAATTGTCCAAATTCATAATATTTTAACCCGGTGTGATTCGAGCTCTTTTTGTCACAGGTCAGGGTTGTGCGTGATAGAAGTAGATTGAATAACAATGTACATTATGCCCTTTTATAAAGCTCCCATTTTTTCACAAGTTGGGAGTATGCTTGCAAATGTTGTAGACTCTGGTTTACACCTACCAAATACAATTGCTTACTATTTGCCAAGGCCTCTTCAACATATCCATTGTGTGCAAATACTGCCATCGTAGTGTCCCATGAGACCACATTTCTTAAATCTTTTTTTTTCCATTTAGAAGGTTTATCCTATCTTCCTATATCATCCTAAATTCTGCATATATGCAAAGCCTATAAACACTTTGGAATGTCTTGTGTGTTGACGATTTGGGAAGATAGTTCTTGGTCAAGTGAAACAAGCAAAATGCTTCACCTCAGTTTCAACAAGAAGTACAAAACTTTTTTGATTCTTTTATATTTCAATCTTCAAAAGAAAAGAAGATGATATAACAACTTCAAAAATTTGTTTCGATCATTTAGTTTATTATTTATATTTTCATTTATTATTATTCTGAATTTTGAATCTTTTGGTTTATAAAAATTAGCCAGTATGCCTTCAAAACATCGAATTATTTGTAACCTTTTGGACATAAGAAAGAGAATTGAAGGAAATAAGAGGTAATCTCTTGGTCAACAACTTGGACATATTTATAGCTCTCTACCTCTAAGCTCACTGTGATTCTCATGCAAAGCATCAGTAATTAGTATTAGGAGCTTCTATTAAATGGATGAATATTGGAGGGCTGCTCTTACATAGATATTAATGCTGAACAAAATCCTCAGTAAGAGATATGGCTTTATTTAAAGAAATTTAGAATAATGCTGTTTTAAAAAATAACTGCCTGCAAGTGGGATGTAAAGTGGAAATATGTGCATTGGGTGAGAGGGAGATAAGAGGCAGAGAGCTGTAAATATGCCCTTCAATTCTCTTTCTTAGCTCCAACAGGCTACAAATATTGGAGGGCTGCTCTTACCTAGATATTAATGCTGAACAAAAACCTCGGTAAGAGATATGGATTTATTTAAAGAAATTTAGAATAATTTTGTTTTATGAAAGTAACTGCCTGCAAGTGGGATGTAAAGTGGAAATACGTGCATTGGGTGAGAGGGAGATAAGGTATAGATGGATGTGCATCTTAATTATGGTATTCGTTAGCAATTTTGCCTCTGGTTTTTTTCATCCCTTTTAAAATTAGAACTAGATTGTAGCCTATGATTTACATCCTCAAATCCCTAATTGTGAAGAGATTCTATTCTTACCCTCGAGAGAGGGTGTAAGCTGACTTGCTAGCTCTGTATTTGTGGATTGGACCTTGTTGAATTTCTCTGGGAAGAGCTGTTTGCTTGAGCAAGAGTATGCTACGAAATAAATAATTGCAATGCCTTCCTCCAATTCTGAAAAAAAGGATGAGCCTTCTATCATCTGATGAAAGTGCAGCATTTTATAAATATCCCACTGCCAGTTGTGGGGAAGAGGCTAATAGAGATGGGAGGGGAGGGAGGCGAGGTGTTGTGATCTATATACACTATATATATCCCAAGACTAGATACACATCCAAATGGAACATATTTTAAAGTGAAGGTTAATATAATTGAGAATCATCCTACAAAAACACCACGGGGAAGACAAAAGTATGGATCTAAACCCTTACCAAGCCAAAACTCTCCTTGCAGATTCTGTTTTAATATTGTTAGCCAGGGCCTTGTGTTGCCTTCTTAGTTCATTAAGAAGTATTTGCAAAATAAAGCCATTCTTGTTACCATAAGTCTGAAAACTTTGACTATCCATATATATTATCATTATTTAAGATAGCTTTGAGCCCCTCTCATCTTGCATGCTCAATTCAATTTGTTTTCATTTATGGAACTCTGAAATCGGTTCTCAAGTTAATGGCCCATTGTCCTTGGCATTTTTCTGTGAAGGCATGTTTCTTTATCCACATGGTTAAAGTTTTAAAGACTATGATGAGAAGCAAGGTTTCAATAAGCAACACCCTCATACACCAACTATTAATAGTTCTAATCCTTTACTGTTAAAATATAACACTTTATATAGCATGTAAAACAGTTATGTAGTTGTTTGGTTGTTAACTGTTCAACCACCTCTTCCTACAATAAATAAACCTCTGCCTGTGTCATTTGAACAGTGCAGTTTGCTCTCTCTATTTCTTTCTTCTCTTTGCATATGCTAACATTGGTATCAGAGCGGTCGGGTTGCAGTTTGAGGAAGCCTTGTCAACAGGCACGAACTGGAAGTTTGGGGAAGCCCTAGTAGGGCACAAACTGAAGAAGTTATTTCACTGCTTATTGTAGAAGACTGTTCGTTTGCAGTCACAACTTCTTCCCTGTTCGCTGAACATAGCTCAAGTCGTTTATCAGAGCCATAGTCGCTCATGGGCTGTTCCATCGACAGAGTAAAGAGCCTTTCAAGGTCGTGAGGGCAGAGAAGGAAGACCATTCGAAGCTGAGACAACCATTCGAGGCTGTTTTTTTGAGGTAAATAGAGTCGGTTTTTCACAAAATTGTGGTTCGAGGCCCAGAAGACGTGGTTCGTGAACGAAGCAGCACCACTAAAGTCGCAAATACCCAGTTGAAAAGCCAAAAGTCGTGGTCGCAGGCAAGGAAAACGTGAGGGCAGAAGGCACAACAAATCCAGTTTTGGAGAAAAATGTGAGTCGTAGAGGGCAAAACGAGAGCACATAAATCGTGCAAATCTAGTCAGAATACAAATCGTTGGAGCAAAGTCGTGTGACATGCAAATTGTTGGAGCAAAGTCATGTGACTCGAAGGATTCAAGGGCATCTTTTGGTTTATTTTCTTCAAACTGAAAAGTCGATGAAATTTTTCTCACAAAGGTACCTTGCTTTTGAATAATCAAATTTGGAGGAATAAGTAATAATATTTTTTTAATATATGCAAATATAGATCGAAGGTAGTTGGAGGGGTAATTTGAATGTGAGTAATTAATCTCATACTATATGCTGGAGAAATTAAATTAATTAAATATATTTGGTGGAAAAAGGTATTTTATTGAGTGTGGGCAAAAGTATTATTTTATTGAGTGTGGGCAAAACTATGATTTTATTATTTCCGTTCTTTTGGAATAATAACATGGCAAATATATCACACTTGACTTTGCCGGAGACACAAAAATTAACGGGCACTAATTTCAATGTTTGGATTCATAAGATTTTAAAGGTCGTGGAGTTTCGTGATTGTGATAAAATAATCAAGGGTGATGAAACTTGACTAGTGACGAACTTCGTGGATTATGGAAATGTCATAAGGAAGCGTTATTACTTCTCAAGTTGTCGGTATCGGATGATATGATACCGGAAGTGCGGAATGCCACTATGGCAAGTACGTTGTGGGCCAGTCTGAGGGATAAATATTAGATGTCAACAAAGAGTCAAGTTTTATACCTAAAAAAAATGCTCTTTTCCGTAAAATTACAAGAAGGTGGATCGCTATCTGAGCACCTACTTCGGATGAAAGATCTCCGAGACCGGTTATCTTCCATCAACAAAAAGTTGGACGTCGATGATATGGTGGCTCTGGTTTTGAACAACTTACCTTCTTCGTATGAGTTATTTGTGGAGGCACTCCATTTAATGGCTGAAAGTCAAACACTCACGTTTGACAAGGTGAGTTCCTACATGTTGCAAAAGGAGCGGAGACAACTACAGGACAAATCTAATTGTGACCATTCAGAGAGTGCTCTTGTCACTCAGTCAAAGGGAAAGTGGAAACGTCAATCTTGTGAATCTTCCACTCGGTATCAGGTCACATGCTATTACTATCACAAGGTTGGGCACCTAAAGAAGGATTGCCGGAAGCGGAAGTATGATCTTTCGCAGCAGAACAAAAAGCCATGTAATGAGGAACATGTGGCAGCAGTTGTAGAAGAACAGGATTTGGATGACAGGCATGATCTTTAGTGTCTTACGACATCATGCTCGAATGACAATGTTACGATTGTTAGATCATTGACTCTGGTGCATCTGCACACTTTTCATGTCGTAGGGACTGGTATGTTTCATTTACTGTAAATATATGTTTTGAATCAATAGTATTAGCTGATGGAGAATCACTTGCAGTAGAAGGGATAGGAGATATATGCATTGTATTGAATAATGCTCATAAATTGTTGGTAAGGAATGTCAGATATAGGTGTCCCCAAATTTCACCCTGAAATCTGAGACTACCCCATATCAAAAAAATTTCATACTTTTAAAATAACAGGTCGTTTTATGTTTTTATTGCCAGAAAATGTCTGTATTGTGTCAAGATATTCCCGAAGAGTCATATGAGCCAATTTCGACAAATACCCAGATGTCGAACTCGTTTTGTCCCTTCGCCAGGATTTGTCTGCGGGAAATTTTAAATTTAATTATTTTAAGCCCCGTTTGAAGTAAATTGTGCTCCAGTTTAACCCTATTGAAGTTTTGCATGTCAATATTCACATATGCCAATGGGGTTTTCACCAAGAATGAATCCTGGGCTTTGTCTGTGACTTTTGGCAACGTTTTTCGTTTTTATTATTTTTGCGTGTTTTTTCTCTGTGAAATTCCCTAAGTCAATTCCTTCCCCAGTTTAGTCTGATTTCTTGCCTGGAGTATATGGTGATCATCTACGACCACCATGCCAGAAGGAATTAGCCACAGGAAGTCAGGTTCTCTCTAAAAAGACGAAGTCATGCACAAAAAGGCCTATCTTCTACGCAAGTCACATTTTTGGGAATAGATGGATTTAAGTTGCAGTGGGATTTTTGGTAGCAGAGGTGGGGATTTTGTACTTGCTTGGAAGGGTGCTTTTTCCCATGAAAGCAAAGTCACTTAAGTCATGATGGGAAAATTAGAGGCAGCAGGCAGGCGGGAATTTCTTACCTGCCTTGGAGGGTAAAAAATCCCATTATGAAATTCAAACAACTTAAGTGGATCATGGAGATTTTGGAGCTGCGGTGCAGGGTGAATAATTCCATCGAAATTGACTTTTAAATAAACAAATCAGCCATGCTAAAAATGTGACCCCTTTGGGAATAAAGAATAACTTTAATTGCTTTTAATATTTGTTTTTATTCTTAATTTTGGCGCCCAAGCATGAGGAAAAGTCAACGCATGATGTGAAGTCAAGGAAGACTGGAAGAAGAAGGCATAAAATAAATAAATTTAATTTATTTAATGCAGCCCCAAAACATGCAAAAAAGTGCGATCCATTTGGAGGAGAGATAATACTTTTTAAAGTATTTATTAAAGTATTTAATTCCTAATTTTGGCACATGAGGTCAAAGCATGATGTGAAGTCAAGGAGAACTGAAGGAAGGAGCCTTAAAATAAATTAAATTAATTTATTTAATGGCTGCCATGAGCATGCAAGTTTAGGCACCCAAATTAAAGAGAAAAACATGATTTTTAATTAATTAATTGCTAGGAATATGAGAGGTAATTATTAATTATAGAATCATGAAGGTTATATAAGTATGGGTTGCCATTATTAATGGAGTAATTGATTCTTTATCAAAGGATTGCAGCCCAGGCAATTTTGGTGCCCAAAGGAGGAGGAATTTTGCTCAGAAAAGAGTGTTTTCGCTATCGGAAAGCTTCAAAGTTTGGCACCTAGGGTTGGAGGAGATTGATTTAAGTTTGTATAATTATCTGTATATTGTTACAGGTTCCCAGGTGAAGTTACAAATATTTATGCTTGCTTTGCATGCAAGCAAAGCCTCAAATTTTAGGGCAGTCGGATTTATATGCAGATTTTTATGATAAAAATCAAGTGTTCATGCTCCGGGTTCTATCTTTATCTGAATTAATTGCAGGTATTCATTACAGGTGCTTATACAAGTCAAAGGGAGCTTAAATCAATGTTAGATACATTGGATATATCTTCTGAATCTGAAGAAATCCCCAGATCTGCACCAATTGTAAAGAATTCCGAACGAGTAAAGAGAAAAAGAGTTGCTCAGATAAAGATTGCTCCGGCCATGGCAATTCCTGCAATATCAAACTTAAATCGATCAGCCTAATGTATAATTTGGAAAAGGGGACGAAAGAGAAAGCTCAGTGGAATCATGCATTACTTCTAGATTTGCTGACATTGGAGACACAGATCTAGGCCTAGAACCTCTTTCCGAATTGATTGATGGATCCATAATTTGTAAGCAACATTCTTGTGTTCCAGACTTTGTGCTGAAACCCCGATAGCTATTTGAGGGAAAGGAATAGAAAGGAGCATATTTCCGGAGAACTTTGTGTCAACGGTGCATTTGTTTCTAACTTTCTATCTTAGATCTACTTATAAACTTTGTGTTATTTTAGATATAGATATGAGAGTTCCCTTTGTTTATAATTCTAGTGTGTTAATATCTATGGGTTCTATCTATGTGCATGCAATCAACTCTGTAATCTATTGATTGGTTGTGCACATCTTCCCTCCATTCTTCTTTTCTATTATTTCATCCTTCTTCGATATTTTATTTCTTTAACAATGCTTACTCATTTGCAAAACTATTTAGCTATGGTTCATGAGTTGCATGGTTAAAGTAATACCCACAAATAAATAGTAGCATATTTAAGCTGAAAAATCTTACATTGGGAGCCTCACCGGTAAATGAGGGAGATTTATCTCTCATGACCGCCTAGGTGCTTTTTGTGTGCAAAAAAATCTAGCCAACAATTATGTACCTTCTTTACAAAAGAATCTTCTATCTATTTGTCAATTGATTTGAAAATCTCAATATTTATGTAGATTTTGTGGAAAGAAGTGTGTTGTCTCTGATGTGAAATAGAGACGGATAATTGCCCTTGGAATTTGGGAAGGTGGTCAGTATCAACTTGTTGATCCGGCTGCGATCAACATGAATGTGCGTGTGAATGGTGGAGGACAGCTCCACCATTTAGGATGTGCTGGAGGTGCGCAATGCCTTGGGAGGAAGCCATTCCTCACAAATTTGTTGACTTGGATACAGTCAACCTACATGCACATATTATGGAGGGAATATCCACTATACTACGTGTATAGGAGGCGGACATGCCTTGGGAGGATGGATTTCCTCATTCTGAAGAATAATTTGTTGTGGACGAAGACTCCACTATTCCAAATGTACTAATGATGGATGGTGAGATGGCATGCTTAGCCACTCACTCAGAGGTCCTTGCTCGAAGGACAATAGAGCATGACTAGTTTGCTCATTGTGTTGTGAACAATCCTTCCCAACAGAGGGGGATAGATGAGCAAATAGATGAGGAGTTGATTCTCACTCCTACCATTGCTAAGACGAAGACCATTGCTAAGACGGAGATGGTTATTTCTTCTACTATTGTGGAGTTGGTTCTAACTCCTAATGCACAGATGGTCACATTTCTCTTCTTGAAAATGTTGGATGAGCACTACATGGCGGTGCAAGGACATGATCGAGGTGACTTCGATTATAGGATAATTGAGTCTTTGTAAAGACTCCAGTAGGCTAGACAAGCCTGAAATAGATTTTTCAATCCACATCTTCGAGGTTCTGATTTCATCACTTTGGAGATGGGGATGACACTCTCAACCATTGGTGATTCATCATTGGTCAATGAATCGCGTAACAGAGAACTAGTGGACCACTTGCCATATCTTTTGTTCATGGGACCAAATTTTTGTTTTGAGGTTCTTCTTCATTCGACAACCGCAACACAGTCATGGACTGCTGATTTTAAAGTACAACTTATGGCACATTTTTGTAGATGTAATGAGTAAACATATGGGCTTTAGGAAATTTGTAAAATTTCGGGACAAACTTTGTCTTGTTTCCGATTTAGTCATTAAGAGGGGGTGTTAAAATATAACACTTTATATAGCATGTAAAACAGTTATGTAGTTGTTCGGTTGTTAAATTGTTCAATTTGCCTCTTCCTACAATAAATAAACCTCGCACTGTGTCATTTGAACACAGTCATGCAGTTTTCTCTCTCTATTTCTTTCTTCTCTCTTTACACATGCTAACATTTACTTCACAACCTCTAAAGCAATTGGGACTTCTTCTCTACGATATGCAGTATGAGGAAATTTCGTTTCGAAGGTTTAGCCTTGAAGTCGATACATGTGGAAGTCGATAAAGAAACAACGGCAATCTTCCTCCCGGGATTCCTTCAATACGACATTATGATTTTCATAGGTCCCTTTGTAGATGGGTTGTATATAGGCCCCGCTTTTGGGTGTTCATAGAGATCCTCGTAGTGCAACAAATTCTCGTATTTTTCTTAGTGATTTTGCATGAGTCTATTAATCATAAAATGTGCAATGTTTAAAGTAAAGTATGTCAAAATATATCATAACCTTCTACACATTCTGAAGCTGTGGCCTCCTCTTCAGAATGGTTTTGGCCTTTCAGGAACTGATTTTCTTGGCTTTTGGGAGCTAGAGAGATTTTGGGTCCATTTCTGTCAACCAGCTACAACTATGTAAGTCTTTTGGCTTGGAGTTCAATTGCTTGTTCTAGCTCTTGTTCTTCTAACTTCCTTCTTATTGCATCTGAGTTTCTATCTATCAATCTTGGGGGACCTGTAATTCTCAAATCATCTCTCTTATATTAATTAATTGCAATCTTAAACCATTGCAACTTACATAATATATCAAGAAATCACAATGAAAATGCACCCAGATGCAAATTACAGCCCCTTGCTAATTAAAATCATGCTCTTCTCTTTTTTAAAAATAGCATTAAGGAAGCCATTAAATTAAATTAATCCAATTTGAACACTTCACACATCACTTCACTTTCCCAATATCCATATTTTGAGTCATGAAAATGTAGCTTTGAATACTTTCTAAAACATACCTAGTTCAACAAAATCATGTTAACAAAAAAACCCAATCCAAGCAAAAAAGCATAATTTTAAGAGCAAATTAAATATTAATTTCAATCCCGACTGTTAAGATTATATTACCTTTCAACTGGTAATTTGGATCCCTTTTCTCCTATGTTCCACCAAGTTGCTAGGATGGGGATGGGCGGATGTGTTTTGGGATGACTTTTTTTTTTTAGGCCTTTTTAGGGGGGACATGGGGACAACGATTAAAAAATAAGGGAAAACTTAAAAAATATAGGAAATTTTAAATATTCATATGATAACATTGCTAAAGCATTCATCACACACATTATAGAACCTTAATAAATAAAATTAGAGTTGAATTGAGATTTCACATAAGATCATTTAACCTTAAAAATATAGGAAATTTCAAATATTCATATGAATAATGATAAGTATAACTGTAGTTTGTAACACATTGATAAACTTAATAAAGCATTCATCACACACATCATAAAACTTTAATACATAAAACTGGAGTTGAATTGAGATTGCACATAAGATTCAAGTTTCAAGTACAATGAAATTCCCAAGGGCAACAAAATGTTTGAAACATAGAAAATCAAAATGAAAATATATAGCTACCCCTAATCAAACTCCGCTAAAGTGGCATCAAAATCAGATTCTAAGTCTGAGTCACTGGAACTATGAGGGGTTGCCTCATCCAATGGAACCCCAACCAATCCCACATGTGCATCCTCCTCATCAATCTGTGAAGCATCTTCGGGATCAACATCCCAACATGTGGTTGGAGTATGACGATACTCAGGAGTCTGTCGATCCTGAAGTCTCAAGGAACTATGATCGGCTACTAACTTCTCTGCTCGTTGAGAGGTAAGGTGGTTCCTCTTAACTGTGTGGATGAGGCCATATGTGGACCAATTCCTCTCTGCAATCAGAGGAACTGCAAACTTGTGAAAGGAGGCGAGTGGTAAGAATCCTCAAGTCTGGTGCATCCTTGCCATGCTATGTCCACCATCCAATAGGGTCTAATTGAGCTAATGTAGCTCTATCTATCCTCGCCTTTGGCTTGCTAAATGTTGGTCCACGGAGATTGACAAAGGATAGCCATTGGGTCCACAATAAAGTGGAATCCTCATTAGTGTACATCTTTCGAAAGGCCTTCATGAGCTCTTCTTTCACCTATTCATCATCAGATGGAGGCACTCTCCCAGGTTGTGCTGCTTACCATTTGGGATTTAGAGCATAGGCTGCCATATGAAGTGGGGTGTTCATTGTGTTCCACCGCCGTGTCACAATGGGCCTAATATGCTCCTCATAAAATCCCAAAGTAGGATCCCTGCTATGAATGGCTTGCTTCATCTGTCCAAGCATGTTGTCAAATGTCTCATAAATCTCTCCAAGACTAGGAGAGTCTATATCAGCATATCTTATGACCCCCACTACAGGTGAGATGAAGGAGCAAACATATCTGCAAACAATTTACAAAAAAATTAGAAAACATTAAGATTCAAGAATGAAAAACTAAACTAATTTACAAGTTATAAACATGGATAAAAATATTTAAAAATTAAAAACTAAACTTACATATATAAAATCAGCAATAGCTCACCTCACTGTGGTCCACCAATCATCGTCGAGGATCTTTTGTTTCACACCTTTTCCTTTAGAAGTGTTTTCCTCTGGCCATCTTCCCCACTCCTGATTAACCATCATTAATTGTAAATCCTCCTGCACCTCAAGCATCCTCTTAACAAAATGAAATAGCTAGCATATCTAGTGTCCACGGGCTTGAGGAATTCCTTTCTCGAAAAAGACTTGAATAGAGCAAGTGAGGTGTGATGGTTGCAAATGAACATTTGTATGTGTCTAGCCTCTGCCACCACTGCCTTCACCCAATCTATCTTTCCAATGTCTTTTAATGCGTTGTTCAACACATGAACACAACATGGAGTACAGAAAATGTGCTTGTAAGCACCCTCAACCATCATGCCAGCTAACTTACATATGTGGGCTGAATCAGTCACTACTTGTACAACATTAGAGGGCCCAATCTCCTCTATGGCATCCTTCAAAATTTGAAATTGGAAGGTTGCATCCTTCCTCTTCCCTGTACAATCAATAGCTCTAAGAAAATAAGGTCACAAGACATGTGACAATGATATTGATGAGTGGCCGATGTTTAATATCGGTCCACCCATCCATGATGATAGAGCAACCCACCCGTATCCAAGTTTGCCTCATCTCCTCCATCACCACACTCACCTTAGAATATTCTTTATCAAGGAGGCTGGTTCGTAGTTTGTGTTCTCCAGGAGGGACATATGAGGAACCAACAACAATTACATCTTTGAACATTTGTTTGAAGAAAGGGGAATGTGACACATGAAATGGTATAGCATTGGCAAAGAAGAATTTGGCAATAGAAGAGTCAACTACTTCCCTTGATTGCACATTAAACATACCTCGTAATCAGTAGAAGTCTTTCTCTTTCCCTTGGCATAATCCCCTCCTCTTTGACTTTCAACATCCACACATTGGGTAGGCACTTGTGTAGTCTCCAATGGCATCCCTTTTTTCGTTGTCTCACCCTCCATGTGCAACCTAGTCACCTCGGTCTTCTCCGCTAATGATATTCTTTCACAACCTCTTACCCCTTGTCCAGTTATGCCCAAAAGATGTGAATAAACCCACATGTAGCTGCCCCTAAATTCTTTGTTGCAAATATGGCATAACCACACTCTACTCCCCCTTAATTTCTTATTTTTTTCTTTGTCAATGGCTGTTACAAATTGTGAAAGAGGCTTTTTAGCATTGAATGGCCCCTTTGCATAGATTTTGAGGAGTTGTGAAGGGCAATCAAACGGATTATTTGAACCCACTTGTTGGTGCAACACTCTCACTCCCTGAAGAAACCCTATTTCTGGCTCTACCTCTATGTTGCATTGCCAATTGAATCTCTTCACCCTCACTACCCTCACTGCTGCTCATTGTTTTGTATTGGAAATGCAACAACCCTGCAACTGCAAGTGAAAAAAAAAAAAAAAAAAACTTCCTAAGTTTGTGAATCTTGAAACTGTGATAAAAAAAAATGAAACAATGAAGAAATAGTTTGTGCAAATTTGTAAAATTAACAAAGGATGATAAACATACCTCTAATGGAGTAGAATATTGCTCTCTTGCCTTATTCTCACTGCTGCTCTCTATTCTTGTTTGTGCTCTTTTCTTTCTTTGTCTTCTTCTTCACAAAATGAGAAATGAGTCAAATGAGTTTCTTTTTTTTGTTTTGATGTTTTTTTTAAATTACATTGTTCATTGAATGTACTCTCTGCAAGAAAAGTTAAGTAAATTTTGTGAGATATAGGATTGGCTGGAGCTAAGCTGCGATCAAGGTCTCGTTCATTCCTGTACATACAGCTAAACCTCCCAGTTAATTTTTTTTACTGATACTTTTGGATGACATCAATTCATGTTTCTCTAGAGCTACCCAATCGTAATAAATTGAACATGAAATTTGGTCTGAGGGTATGAGCTACTTATACTCAATGCACCCATCAATCAGAGTAACAGTGTGTTTCATGGTTGGACTGTAACTAAGTCTTTCATACCTCATTTCGGCTTGCAGAGGTTTCCTAAACCTCTCACTGTAGAGCTAAGGTAGAGAAGCAGGTGACCTCCTTCCTCTGAGCAGCTCCTGCAATTCTAAATCCAATTTTTCTAATGACCCACTACTCGATCCAATGACTTCATTTGAATAATCATTTTCCCCCTCACACCGCCACTATGAAGAAACCTGCAATTATTTCCATTCTTGCAATACCCACGAGAAAAATACATGCAAGGCTTCCAAGCCAAAGTGGATCCACCTACTGCATCTGGAGTATTGCATATATCAGCAATTGAACTAGGCCGTTTAGACATGAGACCACTGTTAGTTGTTGGGCTCATATGATCCATGCTCAATAGCTGGTTTCCACTGCAATACGCCACCATCTCTGGATAGCTAAGATAATTGCCATGAGAGCTTGGAGATTCCACATAATTAGTGAGATATGAAAGCTAATCAATGTCCTCATCGAAAGTGTATATCAACACGAGCTTGCTGGATGTCATTTGATCCAACTATTTTTCTTGTGGAACCTTATACAATTAGAGCAGGCAACAACATAAGAGTGTACTACTCCTAGTATCAGAAGTGGATTGATTTAGCTTTGATGAAAACATTCCTCTTGGGCAAGTGGAAAAGGAACAAAATCCCCAAAAGCCAATTTTGCCCCTTCAAAAAGAAATTTGGGCACACTTTTATCTATTTTAAGGGTTCCGAGTGGACTGAATTAATATAAAAAAATGTGGGCTGTTAAAGATAAAATTGGTCATTGTTTACTTGAAAATTAGATCATCCGTTGAGAAAAGCAGACCCGAGATAGAGAGCACATGTCCAACAATTCTAGTAGCGGATTCTGTACAACGAGATTGAGCTATCAATTTTAAGTTTTTTGGGTTAAAATATCAAATACATTTTTTTCCCTTGTTTGAGAAAATAGAATAAGTGTCATACTAATGTATCCTACCCTTATGTTCTTTCCTTTTTCAATCCTCTTGCATATCTTTCGAATGTATACTAAAAATTACTGAATTCTGATTTTTGTTCTGTAAAAAATTGGCCTGTTTGTTGCTAATCACTCATCAAATTACCTTGAAGCAAAAATGAATACCTTTGATAATAATCTGTGGAAGAATTTAAAAAATGGTCAAATGTTATTGGATTTTATGATTTGTGTGAGAATACTGAAAAATTTAAAAAATGAATACCCTTAATAATAATCGGTGCTAGAATTTAAAAAAATGGTCAGACGTTATTCGATTTTTGTTTTATGATTTTTGTGAGAGAAATACTGAAAATATGTACTTTTTAATAAATACATATCCCGAAACAATTATGTACACCATCTTTCACTTGTCCCTGAAGAGGGGACTATAATTAGACCCTAAATGTTGGTGAAAGAAGGATATGTACACCGTTGTTTCCAGATGGATATTTTTTAAAATTGAGAACCCGTGAACATTAGCTCTAGAGCATAAATATGTTCTTTTCATTCTCAAAATCAAATCTAACATCCTTAAAAAGATGCAAGAAGCTTGAGATATATGTGTGGTTATAATTTGGGGGAGATGGCTGGACTATGAGATGAAAGCCAACGCGGGCTACAATTTGACATCTCTTGATAAAATTATCAGGGAAAATTCTTGGCATACAACAGCTTGTGCAGGAAATATAAATTGCAGTGCATCCTTGGATAATTGATTTGTCTTGAAGCTTACGAGTGGGTTAGTTGTGGAAGAGATACTTGTGCATGAACTTCTGAGAACAAGCGGGCTTCTCACTGTGTTGAAAGCATGCATTTAAATATATAGTGTTAACAACGTGCTTGTTGGTTCCTTTTCTTGCTTTTTAATATTGTATCTGTGTTATTGCTTTAAAACTGATGGGAGAATCCAAGTGCCATGATATTGAAGTACAATTTATGAGTAATGACTTTCTTTGTTGTTCTGAGTATAATGTCCTGCTGTTAAACTGGATGCATTTTCAGTCTTCTAATATGTGTCTCTACAATTTGCAGTTTTATGTTGACACTGAAAATAATGGCAGAACAACAGTTCTTACCTGGAACGCCTCTTCGAACATTATGCTTAATTTTAGCAGGGCAGCCAGCTGAAGTATTTTCTACAAGCAGTTCAGCAACATTTGTAAATTCACATTCTGGCACAACTATTGGTCTGCAACAGTCAGACCAGGTTTGTAGTTTTTTTATGCAAAAGACTTGTTAGTGATAAGTTAAAATTATTCGTTTCCCCTTCACGTGCATATAAAAGTCAAATACCTGAGGTTTTGGGAAATTTCCTCTCTGGATTTTTCAGTCATAACAAACAGCCCGGATTGAAAATCAATTTACTGGTCTGAGCTGCGTTTTGTTGAACTGAGGCATTGGTTGTCCTTTTACCATTATTCGTAGTGTTGTCTTCACCAATTACTGTGTTCATCATGGCTAGAATGCCCAAGTATTCCGTCCAAAACACCTTTTTAGTTTCCAATCTGACACTGCTCTAACATATTGAGTATCATGGAACTTCTATCTGTTAGCTGCCATTTCTGTCTAGATTTAAATTAGTTATATAGATTCATGTTTTTATTTCCATTCTTTGTGGTGTTGTGCAGGTCCATGGGCAGTGGCAGTCATCACGTATTCTCACCCAAAGGAATAGCTGAATTGCGAGCAGGTGTATTTTCCTTCCCCATACGTGTGTTGGAAATATGCATGTGATGCATATTTAATTCCAACTATAGCTTTTTAGGAAAGCTAATTTTAGCTTTAGTCTTGCTTTAGTTTGCTTTAGTTAAGTTAGCTTTATCTTATTTTTATCATTAGATTTAATTCAAATAAATCTGTTTTAAATCATGCATAGCATGCAACTGTTTTAAAGCATGAGTTTAAATTTAGAATGCTCAGTTGAAGAGCTGTTAGTGGGTGAGTTATTCTATTTAAATAACAGCAATTGTAATTGCTTTGTATGCACACACAAAGGTGTGAAATCTGCACAAGCAAGGAAGGATGTGTATTGAAAGCACACAGCTGCATGCACAATTGTAAAGAGCTGAAGCTCTGAGTATGATGAAGCTTTTATTAATGGAGATTATGCACAGCAGTGCTGGTTTGAATATTCATATGTTTATGCAAGCTATTTAAGTATTCTGTTTATTTCTTTTATGTTGTTTGTTGTATAAGACTGCAGATTTTCTACAAATTGGTATCAGAGCAAGGTTATTCCAGCAGCTTATTAAATTGGTAGCAAGCTATGGCTTCTACATCCGGCATGCAGACGCCGCAATTTAATGGAAAGAATTACGAATATTGGTCGTTGACCATGAAGGCGCTATTCAGATCTCAAGACGTGTGGGAGATCGTTGAAGATGGGTACACAGAGCCCGCAAATGCAGCAGCATATATTGCACTTTCTCAAGTAGAGAAAGATACTTTGAAGGAGTTACGAAAGAAGGACGGAAAAGCTCTTTTCTATATTCATCAGGCAATGCATGAAAGCATTCTTCCAAGAGTGGCAGCAGCCAGTCAAGCAAAGACTGCATGGGATACTTTACAAGTTGCATATCAAGGTAAGGAGAAAGTAAAAACTGCCAAGCTACAGTTACTTCGTAGAGATTTTGAGAATTTAGCAATGAAAGATTCAGATTCTGTAGAATCATTTTTTACTTATGTAGTTGGCTTAGTCAATCAAATCAAATCTCATGGTGAGACTCTTGAGGACAGAAGGATTATTGAAAAATTGCTTAGAAGTTTGCCTATGAAATTTGATCCTTTAGTTGTTGCTATTGAAGAAACTAAGGATCTGAGTCAGTTTTCTATTGATGAGTTGCATGCATCACTAATCAATCATGAACAGAGGATGAATAGATCACATGCAAGTGTAGATCAGGCTTTTGCATCTCAGACAGCAGGTAGTCGTGGCAAAAGAAGAGGAAGTTTCAGCCCAAGAGGCAGAGGAAGAAGTCCATGCAGAGGACGTGGCAGCAGTTCATCATACTCAAGTGGAAGAGGACATAATCAAGAACAGAGTTATGGTCGGAGACAAGATAAGTCTCATGTTCAGTGTCATTATTGTAAGAAGTATGGGCACTATGCTTATGATTGCAAGAAAAAGCAATATGATCAAGAGAGACAAAATCAAAATCAGGTTGGAAGTTCTATTTCTAAACCTATGTTTATTGCATGCACAAGGATTGCTGAAGCAATACCTTCTTTATCCCCTATTGAATGTAATTTGTCAAAAGAGAGTCCATGTGATGTATGGTATTTAGATTCGGGTTGCAGTAATCACATGACAGGTAATCTAGATTTGTTTTCTAGTTTGGATGATTCAATTAAGAGTGATGTAACTCTTGGAAATAACAATATTGTGTCTATGAAAGGAAAAGGCACAGTTAGTATTCTAACAAGACAGGGGGAGCAAACAAGTATGCAAGATGTTTACTATGTTGCAGGTTTGAAACATAACCTTATGAGTATTGGACAAGCTGAGTGTACGAGAAAGGATACCGAGTCTATATGGAAGATAATGAGTGCGTGATTGTGGACAAAGCTCCTAGCACTCAGTTGATTGCAAAAGTGAAGATGAGCAGCAATAGGATGTTTCCATTGATTTTGAAACCTGGAAAGAAGAAGAAATCAGATCTGTTTGCAGCAAAGTCATGCGTTAAGCCAAATCAGTCTTTTGTTGAGTCCTGCACTCAAACAGATGAGTCCTGCACCAATGAAAATCAAGTCTGCACTGAAGGAACACAATCAGCTTTTCATTCAGTTATGAAGGATGAAACATGGCTTTGGCATCTAAGGTATGGACATTTGAATTTTGGAGGTTTGAATTTATTATATAGAAAAAATATGGTTAAAGGTTTGCCATTGATTCAGAAACCTGAAAGGGTATGTGAAGGTTGTATTTTGGGAAAGCAACACAGAGATTCATTTCAGTTGGCAAAAGCAGCAAGAGCAAGTGCACCACTTGAGATTGTACATTCAGATTTATGTGGACCTATGCAAACAGCTTCTATTGGAGGTTCTATTTATTTTATGACATTCATTGATGATTACACAAGGAAGACATGGGTTTATTTCCTAAGAAATAAATCAAATGCCTTTGATACATTTCAGCAGTTCAAGGCATTAGTGGAGAAGCAAAGTGGATACTACATCAAAGTTCTCAGAACGGACAGAGGAGGTGAGTATGTTTCTAATGAGTTTATGAATTTTTGCGAGATATCATGGTATACACAAGCGGTTTACTACGGTATACACCACAATGAACGGTGTGGCGAGAGAGAGGAAAAAAGAACCATCATGGAGATGGCGAGAAGCATGTTGAAGGCAAAACATCTTCCAAATGAGTATCAAGGCGCATAAAGTAGCAACTGCGTTTATATTTTGAACAGGTGTCCAACGAAACTTGTTAGGAACATGGTTCCTCAACAAGCATGGACTAATAGGAAACACAGTGTTTCACATTTCAGAGTTTTTGGTTGTGTAGCATATGCACATGTACCTGATGAGCTAAGGAAGAAGTTAGACAACAAAGGAGAAAAATGTATTTTTGTTGGGTATTCAGAGAATACAAAAGCATACAAGTTGTACAATCCAATCACTGGAAAGGTTGTGATCAGCAGGGATGTACAGTTTATTGAGAATGAAGCATGGGATGGAAGTATAGAGAAAACAGTGAGTATAGCAACATCTATTCCACATGATGATATGACAGATGAAACTTTAGAGCAACAAGCTACTGTATCTACAAATCTTGGACATGCACCACAAGTTGTAGCACAAGCTACACCTCCATCTACAGTCAGGAGGTCACCAAGATTTCAGCCATCTTCAGCCATGCAAGAGACACCACAGGGAACACCAGAAGCTACTCCATCACCAAAAAGTAGTCCTGCATCAAATGCTCCTACGCAGCGGAAAACAAGAAGTCTAAGTGAGATTTATAATGTTGATACAACTAATTCATTTTCAGTTTTTGCATTATTTTCTCAAGCTGCAGATCCAGTATATTACGAAGAGGCTATAAAGAATGAAGTTTGGGAAAAAGCCATGGATGATGAGATTGATGCTATAGAGAAGAATCAAACGTGGGAGCTAATGGATCTTCCAAAAGGAAAGGACGTGATAGGAGTCAAGTGGGTCTACAAGACAAAATACAATGCTGATGGAAAAGTACAGAAGCACAAAGCAAGGCTGGTTGCAAGAGGTTTTACGCAGCAATATGGAGTTGACTACAACGAAACATTTGCACCAGTAGCACGTTTGGATACGGTAAGAATGGTTTTAGCAATTGCAGCTCAAAACAAATGGCCTATTTATCAGATGGATGTTAAATCAGCATTCTTAAATGGATTCCTTGAAGAGGAAGTTTATGTAAATCAGCCAGAAGGTTATGAGATTGAAGGTCATGAAGGAAAAGTATACAGATTGAAGAAAGCACTCTATGGTCTCAAGCAAGCACCTAGAGCTTGGTACAGCAGAATAGATTCTTATTTGATTGAGAATGGTTTCAGTAGGAGCAGCAGTGAGCCTACCTTATACACCAAGATAAATGAGCAAGGTAAAATTTTAATTGTTTGTTTATATGTAGATGATTTGATCATTACTGGAAATCTATCTACAGAGTCATTCAAATCAGCCATGAAGAAGGAGTTTGAGATGACAGATCTTGGTCTTATGCATTACTTTTTGGGTATTGAAGTTCAACAATCAGAAGGTGAAGTTTTTATCTCACAAGCAAAGTATGCAAGTGACGTTTTGAAAAGGTTTAACATGTTGAATTGTAAGCCAGCACCAACACCAGTTGCAGTAGGTTTGAAGTTGAGCAAAGAGGATGAAGGATCGTTTGTGGATCCAACATTGTTTAAAAAGTTGGTTGGAAGTCTTATGTATTTGACGGCCACAAGGCCTGATATCATGTATGGTGTAAGCCTCATATCAAGGTTCATGGAATCTCCAAAAGATTCACATTGGCAAGCTGGAAAAAGAATTTTGAGGTATGTACGTGGAACAAGAAATTATGGAATTCTTTATTCAAGTTCAGATGAGTTCAAACTCATTGGTTTTACAGATAGTGACAATGCTGGAAGTATAGATGATCGGAAAAGTACATCCGGCTATACTTTTCACTTTGGAACAGGAGTGGTTTCATGGGCATCAAAGAAGCAGCCCATTGTCACGTTATCTTCAGCAGAAGCAGAGTATGTAGCAGCAACAGGAGCAGCATGTCAAGCTGTTTGGATGAGAAGAGTGTTGACAGATTTACAACAGAAACAAGTGGAAGCTACACAGATTTTTGTGACAACAACTCAGCCATAGCGTTGTCCAAAAATCATGTTTTTCATAAGAGGAGCAAGCATATTGATACGAGGTATCATTTCATCAGGGAGCTGGTAAACAACAAGGAAATTCATCTTGAATTTTGTAGATCTAAAGATCAGTTTGCAGACATTTTTACAAAAGCTTTAGCAAAAGAAGTTTTTGAATATTTGAGAGATTGTTTGGGAGTATGTGATCCTGCACATGGCAGATCTGAAAAAGCAAACACAACTCTAGAAGAGTGAAAGCTACAGTTTGAAATTAAGGGGGAGTGTTGGAAATATGCATGTGATGCATATTTAATTCCAACTATAGCTTTTTAGGAAAGCTAATTTTAGCTTTAGTCTTGCTTTAGTTTGCTTTAGTTAAGTTAGCTTTATCTTATTTTTATCATTAGATTTAATTCAAATAAATCTGTTTTAAATCATGCATAGCATGCAACTGTTTTAAAGCATGAGTTTAAATTTAGAATGCTCAGTTGAAGAGCTGTTAGTGGGTGAGTTATTCTATTTAAATAACAGCAATTGTAATTGCTTTGTATGCACACAAAAAGGTGTGAAATCTGCACAAGCAAGGAAGGATGTGTATTGAAAGCACACGACTACATGCACAATTGTAAAGAGCTGAAGCTCGAGTATGATGAAGCTTTTATTAATGGAGATTATGCACAGCGAGTGCTGGTTTGAATATTCATATGTTTATGCAAGCTATTTAAGTATTCTGTTTATTTCTTTTATGTTGTTTGTTGTATAAGGCTGCAGGTTTTCTACAACGTGCTCTTAATTTCATTTTTAATTATGTCCTTTTCTTTCAAAAACATTCTTAATATCACTGAAATACCTTCAACAAATATACTTATTTCCATATAACTTTACTAATCATTGAATACCATTTGTAATTACAAAAATTGGAAAACTATTTTAGCTTCACTTTTTGTGTACTGATTTTTGGAACTTCATTTGATTGTCGATAACCTTCCTAATCATTGAAAATCCTACTAACTTCATTGAATGCTTTAAGCGATTAGCCACGATGGTCGATTGCTACAAAGCTCAACAAATGGTGATTCTATGGTTTTCCATTTTGTTGAGGGTACTTCCGAATCTGTACCTGCTTCATACATTGAATTTGCTGAGAGGTTGGTATCACCTGAATATGAAAACTTACCTGCTGATAAGGTATGAGGCATACAATATGTTTACCATTTCTTTTGATAAAGATTTATCTGGTTTCCAACATCAGCTGTAATTCTTATTGCATCATTCTTTGTATGTTCTGTCTTTTTCTTTCTTAGCAGTCACTTCTCAAAAACTACATAAATACTAGTGCACTAAGCAATTTTCTTTCACTTGCAAGTTCTTTGGGTCATCCGGTATGATCCACCAAATACCTTATATAATAGATCTAAGGTTCAAGATGATGATATGCATAGATGGTTGAATATATTTATATCCCTGGAAGGTATGCCTTTTGTGGTCCCATTTATTCACCAAAGTCTTTAACTATTTATTAACGTTTAATACATCATTAAATACATTATAGTTTATATCATAGCTAGCTCTCTGGAGACCTTCTAGTCGATTTTCTAGGTGGCAGTCATAGGTTAACCTCGTGATCCCATTAACTATTTATTAACTAATCAGATGTGAAGTAACCTCCAATGCACCTTACTATCTTTGTCAACATGCATGAATTGCAAAATCCTCTATGCTCATCCTTTGCTCTTTCTTCCTATTTACTTGCTACATATCTTCATGTTTGAATGCTTTCAAATGCATTCTTTGTTGCCCTTCTATCCTTGACTCTTTGCTTGATCTTTCATCCATCACGGATTCCTTGGCAAGACTGCCCTTTATACTTGCAAAATCAGACTTTAACATAGTATTAGCATCCAAAAATGTCCTTTGAATGGACTTTCCATCATTCTTTTCACTTCTCTTTGTGGCTCCTCTTCATCTTCACTAGACCACTCATCATCATCTTCTTTGAAGTTTTCACACTCATGCTCTGTTTCATCTTTGCATGAGTCTTCATATGCTTCACTCATGAAGCTTAGCCCTTCTTATGTATCCATCATCCTATCCTATTTGCAATCATCTTCTTCATATCCTCCATCAGCTAAGACTTCTCCTACAACTGCTATCTCCTTCTCAAGGAGTTCAATCTGCCTCCTTATTTCAGCTATCTCCTTTGCCCTCTTCATTTCTTTTCTCTTCTTTTCTTCTTCCACTCTCATCCTCTTCATTGCTTGCACCAAAACTATTACTTGTCTCCATGGTATAGCTTACATGGTCTATCTCTCTCTTGTCCAAGTCTCTATCACCTTGGATTATAGTCTTCTTTCTCTCTTATCCAAGCTCCTTCTTGGATATCTTTGACTATCTCTTCCTCTTTCTCAAAACTTCTCACTGTGCAAGCCCTAGTGGCATTTATGCCAATTTCCTTGGCTTACTCTTTTTCTCTGCTAGCTGTAGTTTCTTGGCTTCACCTCAGCCACACCTCTCTTCTTCCTTCTTGACTATTTGAGTCTCTATTCCTTCACCTAAATATGAAATCACACTTCATTCAACCATTAGTACAATCAAACAAATTAGCATTTATACAAGCATCTATATTCTCATTAGCTAATTAAATCAGAGACCTGCTTTGATATAAAAATTGATGCAACCTCAAGCTTATACTTACTCTAGTTCTTGCATCAATTAGCAATCAACTCTAAGATCATGTAATTGGGATTCTCTGCTTGGCTTACAAAGGCTAAAACCTATTTGGATTCCTTAAATTGACACCACAACCTCCTTTCATGGTTCCATGGCATCCCATTCATGAGATAGCTTCTCCCTTATCTTGACTACCCTCACTGTTCGCATTACCCTTTTCCTGGTCCATTAATTCAAATCTCAACTCTCGACTTCTTAACTCCTCCAAACTCTTTCTCCTGGGTATTGTACTCACAACATAAGCCTTAACGTATATACAAACTGTCTTAGCTCAACATCTTCCTTTTTGACACAATAAGTCCTTCATATGCATTGTTCAAGTTTTCATTCAACAATGTATTGACTAGTTGATCAATGATTTTGTGCTATTGTCTTCAATGCAGTAGGCCCAAAGGGAAATAGGAGCCCCTGAGAGTTATATCAACTTATTTCATGCACCTTAAGTCATAACCCTCATATGAATTATCTCATACTTGATAATAGTTAATCGATGTGAAGTGACCTCCAATGCACCTTACTATCTCTGTCCACATGCATGAATTGCAAAATCATCACTACTTGCCATGTGTCGAGGCTAGGCTCAAGGTTGTCTCCAAATCTCACTCCATGGTTTTCACTAGGTATAAAGAGTGATAGTTATCATCTTGTCAAGTTATAGTCACTGAACTCAGGGTCATATAAGTGTTCTAACCCTTTGTGTTCTCAAGCAAAGACTATTTCATACTCTTCAATCCATTCTTATGGTTATTAGCACTTATGCCCTTTAAACTCTCTCTTATCCATATTGTACCCTAATATGAGTTACACTTCAAATAGAGTCGGGAATCAGTTATACCTAGTTGGACATTGTTGGAGGCATCAAATTAAAGATTTAGACTCCCTTGTGAATGATCTAACACTGGTCTCCTTTTTGAGTTCTTAATACTCTACCCCAAGGTTTCTCATAGCCTTTCTTAACTCAAATGAAGTGTCAAAACACTGCCCCAAACCTTTCAAGACACAAACTCCATAATTTCAGGTCTCCTTTATGCTATTCAAGATGTCCTTCAACTTTCTTGGGCTGATACTTAACACATTTAGCCCAGCTCACCTTCTTTATTGGTCTTCTAAGTGATCTAGTATAGTCTGATAACCTGTATAGTCGACATTTACTCCAAGATAGTAATAATTCCTTCATAGACTCATCCAAAAATCGTTCCAATTCCTTCTTAGGGCTCTGAGGTCTCATTTAGATTTTTCTTGCTCTTGACACATCTAAATTTGTTCAAAATACCCTCAAGCTGCCTCCTACATTGTCCACTGTAAACATACTAGTTTTGCTCGAAAATACTATCAAAGAGATCTCCAACTGCACTGGATGAATCACCATCAAACTTGGAGGACTTCTAATTCATACTAAGACATAGATATGTTGAAAATATTAGCTCAATTCACTTCTCCAAATCTCAACTCCCTCTCTATACATTACTCATGTTTTCTCCTCCTTCAGATGAAAAACTTGACCTCTACTGCCCTTTTATAGGTTGAATTGGCTGTATTAATCCTTGTCTAGGCCTAAAAGTCCTATTTTGAGAGATACCCTCCACTTTACAAGCACAATTCAAGGAATTGGTTGGTCAACCATGACCTTGGACAGCTAATGCTCTTAATACAATATATTTAGATCCTTTCAATCCTCATCCTACGAAGAGAATGAAGATAAAACAACTCATACACACCTAGACACCCAACAATAACCTTATTTTGGACTAATACACTTACATTTACACTTGTAAAAGGAATTCACATCACAAATTCAAATGTTCAAACCTTATGACAACTCCTAATACATTTTCAATGCGCTTCAAAGGCTTATTCAACCTTTATTGTACTCACCAAGCTACCATGATGATGCTCCTGCATCAGGGCATCTAACTTGAAAGTTTTTAGGAGCTCTTGCTCATGAGTCGTCATCTTTTTCTTGTACCTTGATCTTATTGCTGCTATTCATAACTCTTCCATCTCTGTCACATATATATTCAAAAATTCTTGATCTCAATGTTGGTATAATCTTTCTAGTTTCATTAAATGACAACAATTGTCTTGGCTCGTCATGTTCTTCAAATGAGAAACTTTCTCTCTCTCGGTCTAGTCTTCATTCTTTCTTGAGCTATACTTGGGTCCCATGTTGTCCTTGCCCATGCTAGTTTTTGTCTCTTTAGTATATTATCTATATCTCATCTTCTTGCTCCTTTGTCTCTTCTTTTATTTTCCTCTTCTTGTCTACTTCTCATTTACTAGGATCCATATTGCCTCATCTTTATATAGGTCTTCAAGATCTACTTGTTCTTTTGTTTTCAAGAGCTCCCTCATGTAATCATGAGCTTCATCCACATACCTGTAAGTAGGATGGTAGAGGAATGCCCCCTCAAGCGAGTAGGTGACACAACAAAGTGGTGGACAACCATTTGATAGGAAGAAGACAAGGGATTGGAACAAGGATGGGCAAGGATTGTGCTCGTAGCATGAGTGCCATGTGGAGAATAAATTTATAGCAACCTTATTTTTGTTGTTGCATAATAGAGTAACCACCATGATTATAAAAAAATCAAGATGGTTAAGCCAATTGCGTGTAAACAATCACACACAACAAAGAAAAGATAAAATTTAAAAACAAAACCAATATACAGAGTAGGTGTATGCATTAGGGTTATAAAGGAACCAAGATGTAATCACACTACTTGCAAGTGGTCCAAAAAGTAAACATCAACAATGCAACACAAAGTGGAAAAAGAAGACAATCAACTATGTCCCTAATGCGTGCCACAATATGTGTGAGTAGATGCAAATTCTCCCAAAGAGAGATTGAGATCAGATCTGTAAGAACACAAAAAGCGTCTCCTTATGACACTCTTGTCGTATCTGTTGTGTAAATGATCAAAGCTGAAATTTCCCTAGGAGAGATTATATCGTGAAGGAAAAACAATTTCGTGACTTGTGCAAGCATATTTAGCATATCATGCAAGGGGAAGAAAGTGATAGTTGTAAGATTAACACGATTACTAGGGCAATAGATTAAGGTATGAAGTTTACCAAAATGGTGCTGAGATGTTGAAAGATTCACTTCAAGGGTTTTTCAATTGTATGATTTCTATGATAAGTGAATGATTGTTCGAAAATTTTGCAAGTAATATTTTTGATTTTTTGGATTTTTAAATATTTGATATTTTTTTGGATTGTTGCGAGTTTTGGAAATATTTGAAAAACAAATGCAAACAAACCTAAATAAACATCAAAAGGAAAACATTCCATGGCATAAATAAAGCACGAGGAAAACACAACAATTACATGAAACAAGAAATGAAAACGAACCCAATTTGAACATGAAGGAACCACACCAAAGTTATATGTGAACTAAGATGCGAGTAAATTTTCTACAATTAGTCTACAACAAAAGTAAACAAAGTACACCAAAAACAAGAAATCTGAAATAAGTAAAAACATTGTCATAATGTTGACAAGATGCAACAATACAACATGACATCTAATGACACTCCGAATGTGTTCCACATTAAAGAACTAGACATAATTGAATGCCAAATGCGAGAGGATTAGATTGGTTCAAAGAGCGGAGTGATAATTAGATACTCCAAACAATACTCTCGTCGGATCCTATTGAAGGTTGATATGTATTGGATTAAAATGTAAAATTCAAATGTGCACCATGCAAATTTATGTCACAAAAGGGTAAATGATTGCCTCGAGCATAGATATACACCATGGGCAATAAAGATGATCTAGAAAGATCATGAAGAGCGTTGTTAAAAGGTGAAATTGTTGAACTGTGTTATGCAGTTGCTAAAAGTTGGTGAAACATGATTTGAAACAAGGCTCACAAGATAAGGGGGAAAGAAATTCAAAGCATCATAAATCTTGAAATGGAGAAGGGCTAGGGATCTGCAACAGAAATAGCGAGGTTGAACTCACCAAGGCACAAGTCACAGAACTACCTATGTAGTACTTAGCCCTTTACTTAAATATCTTGTATCATGACCAGGCTTCATAAATTTTGGTGTTCATTGCGCATCATGAGTATGTTGTGGATTTCTTTCAATGCGCTTCTTAAGATGGCAATTACTATTTTTGAGAACCTAGCAGAGTAGTCCTACCTATTATAGTTAAACAAAGTGTTCATTTTGCATTGAAAGAAATGCAATTAGGCAACCAACTACCGATTGTTACGTGGAACAGAACAATCTTGAAGGGGTGTAACCACTTTAGGTGGCCAAACTATGTAGTTCCTATTTCCAAAATGGGGCCATATTAAAAACTTTGAGCAATAACAAAGGAGCTATAGCCCCAACATGTTGACTATTCGAAACTGCCTTTTGACAAAAATTTTAACTCATTGAATTTGTTGGAAATATTTTCATTGATGTTAAAGACTTAATCATTGATGTATTTGGTTAACGGAATTGTGTAATGGAAGTTGACGGAACTATTGACGGATTTTGACAGAAATGGTAGAAAGTAATGGAAATAACCGATAGTATAGAAGGGCAGAAAATGAAAGTTTAAATACATTAAAACAAGCATTTTTGCATAAGGATTATCATGATATAAGCGAGATATACACAAATGTACATAAGAGAGATATCAACATTTTAAGGTGTTCATATGCCATGTTTTATGGTGAAAAAGAAGATTTAATGATGGCTGGCAGCGATTTAATGATATCAGCGATTTGTCTAAGGAGGGGCAGCACTCCTATCAAGTGGTTAATTGCATTGTTTAATGTAAATTTAATAATTATGAGCTGCATTAATTATTTTTGGCTTTAGCTGACTAATACACTTAATTAAGTTGTGTTAATGGAAAGGTTATGTCGGTTGGAACGATGTGTCTTTTCGAAAGGTTGTGAGAAGGATATATATAAGGAGATGGAATCATTTGGTTTAGGTAAGCAATTTGAGTGCGTCATTCAAGTTTAAGGGAGAGAAGAAGAATAGAAGAATATGAAATATAAAAATGTGTAAAGGGAAGATTTATTTTTAATGAAGAGTTGCAGCGATTTATATATATGAAGGGACTGAAATAAATCAGAAAAATATTCTTTGCAGCATTTTTGTTCTATCATCTGTTATATTCTTTGAAGATTTTGTTTCTCGTAAGGAAGGTTGGTGCCTTCATATTTGAAGAGATCAGTGTCTCTCGCTGAGTCGGTGCTTAGGAAAAAGAGATTGGTGCTCCTGTAGGTTGGTGCCTACAAAATTGTAACTTGGGAATTGGTGTATCCCATAGGTTGGTGCCTACAAATATTTGAGAAATATAATAAAGAAGATTTTCTCCGTGGTTTTCTCCGAAAGGGTTTCACGTAAATTTGTGTCTATTTGTTGTGTGTTGGTTTGTTTTGCATTCATTGATTACTTTGATATATTCTTTGTGAAGTTGATTAATTGTGATTACAAATTTGAGATTAAATGTTAAATTTGAAAGAATATCATAATCTTGATTCACCCCCTCTCAAGTATTATCTTGTGCTTAACAAAAATATTCGTTCGATCACTTGGGTGTGGTTGCTAACCTTTCAGCAAAAGTTGGAAAATGTAACATTTCATCGACATCCCTCTATTTTTTATTGTACATTTATTGGAGTACATTGCTTGATGCTGCAAAATAGGAGAGAGGGAGAGTGATTCCTTCACCTCTTCTCAGAGCTTTCTAGTATTGTACAGTTTGGGATTAGTCTTTGTCAAGAACTGTTCTTCCTACGTGTTGAATGCCTCCATTTTTCTTTTGCTTCTCTCTATTATTTTCATAAATTTATTATATTATTAGATTTAAAAATTTAGTGGTCTCTTAGATCGCTTTAAGAATCTGAATCATATCCACAAATGAATTAATTTATTTGAAATAGTTGTGATTTGAGACACAAATATAGGAACCTCAAAATTTAAATTAAAACGTTTGTCTTCACAACTATTTAAGTCTGTTTTCTTTAGTTTGTAGATTGTGTAGGATATATATGAGACTTATCGTTAAGAGTTAATAATGTCAAAAGGTTGTGTATCATGCTTTATTATCTGTATTGTTTTCATTGGTGGACAATTACTTCATTCTCTGTATTGTATTCACTGGTGCACTAATGTCTGGTTTAACATTGAGGTAATGTTATTGTCAATTTTACAGGCGTAAATAGTGGAGTTGTATCAGGACACTTTTGTAGATATACTTTTGCCAAGAAAAAACAAAACGAGTGGAACTTGAGATTAAAAAAACATAAATGTTATTAAAGTATGTCTTTTCCAATTTCTGCTTCTATATTTGAAAACCCTTTAATTACATGTGTTGAAGATGGTTTTGTATACTCTGTGAAGTACATGCATATTTAAAGTTGAGTATTTTCTGTCGTTTCGGTCTATTGCATGTATCAAAAAATTACTTTTTGAAATATTGGAAGTTGTATTAGCTGCTCAATTTTTTTAAAAGTTGATGTTAATGACATCAAAATATTTTTAAGAGATGATTATGGTGGAGAATGTTATTGTTGTATCTATATCTACAAATGAAGAGGTTGAAGTTATTGTGTATAAAGCGATTGAAAGGTGACACACTTCGGAACTCGGATGTATACAAAAGTTTAAGATCACACTTAATATTTTCAATCATCATAGAGACTACTAATCTTCAAACTCGGGTCTAAGTCAAGGGAAAGATATTATGTATTTTGATTTTTTTGTCTGTCAATTTTTTTCCTGAATGACACTTTACGAAAAAACTATTTTTTTGTAGTAGAGAGAGAGAGCTCAAGGATTTCATATAAAAATATGCAGGTGTAAAACATTAATGTTTTTTTAAGTAATAAAAATATACGGAGTGTTGTGAGAGTCCTATTTATGTATGCAAAACAATTATTGTCACCGATTTGATATCTAAAGTTCATTAGAGATCTTTAATTGGTGACTATAAAATTAATCTTATTTCTTTGTGAGACCTATTTGTGTAAAATTACCTAGAGAGTCTACATGTCTATGCCCATTTTACAAAAAATTTTGTATACATTTCATTTCTGTGAGGTATTTTTTGTTTGTTGTGCACAAAAATTTCTACTAGTACTTATATTGAATTTAGAAAATTTGTAATTTGTAATAAATGAACTCTATATAATGGTTTATTTTTACCTAAACATAGTTGTTTGGATATTTATTAATTTAAATTGAATGATGCAGTTAATTTTTTTTATTTTGTTGAATCTAAGAGGATAAAAAAATTAGGATTAACTGAACATTAATTGAAAAAAATTCAAAGTATCAAGTCTCTTTCATCCCTTGTGGATGTTATTAGCACTCTTGCATCGGAAGGGCAACATATACCCTACCGAAATCACAAGCTAACCATGCTCATGAGTTATTCACTTGGTGGCAATGCAAAAGCCCTAATATTTTTAAACATATC
Source organism: Taxus wallichiana var. yunnanensis (assembly GCA_018340775.1). NCBI lineage: Eukaryota > Viridiplantae > Streptophyta > Pinopsida > Cupressales > Taxaceae > Taxus > Taxus wallichiana. Next base: position 599,165,515 of record CM031244.1, read on the forward strand.
TCCAACAGAATCTAATTTTGATGAAACCCATAAATCACTTACATAAGTCCCTTTTGACTCTTCATAAAATGAAAAAAAAAACTTTTGATCTTATTTTTTAATGTATGTTCGACTAATATGATTTTTTCCTTGTTTTGGGATAATTATGTTAGTCGAGTTTTAATTGTAAATGATGCAAACAAAAATATTACTCCCTAAGAAGTTGTTGGGTTGAATAGATTGGTAGTTTGTTGGAAGGAGCAGACTGATAAAAAGGCAGATAAGGAGGACATGGAAAATATCACTGAGGATCATGGCACCAGAGATAAGAATGATGAATGTCTATAGACTGAACATAAACTTGTGATTTATTTGATTCTTTCTCGAGAATGGTTCTCTTTTTCCATGCGAAGAGGATTAAAGAAATCACAAGTTTATAATTAGTCTATAGACCTCCATCATTATTATCTTTGGTGCCACGATTCTTAATGATAATTTCCAAAACCTATCCGCCTTTTACAAGTTTGTTCCTTCTAATAAGGTATCAATCTATTCACCCTAGCAATTTCTTAAGAGGTAACATGTTTGCTTGCATCATTTACAATTGAAAGAACTCGACTAGCTTAACTATCCCCAATATATATATATATTAGCCGAGCATGCATTAAAAAGTAAGATCGGTTTTGTTTTTCATTTTCTGAGTCGTAAAAGACTTACGTAAGTGAATTATGGTTTCATCTAAATTAGATTCGTGTGAGATATGTTTACAAACATCAAGATTTTGCATCGCCACCAAATGAATCACTCATGAGCATGATCAATTTGTGATTTTAGTAGGTTATATGATGCCTTTCAAGCCGTGACACTAATAACACTCCTTAGGGATGAAAAAATTGTTGATTCTTTGAGTTTCTTTCGATTGATGCCCAATGGATCCCGATTTCTTTATCCTTTCAGATCCAAAGCAAGATCAACAAAACTTAATTGCATTATTGAATTTAAATTAGTACATAGCCAAACATTTATATTTAGGTAAAATGACCCATGCATTAAGCTATTTTATTACAAATTTCAAAGTTCTCTAGAGTCAAACTTAAGTCTTGGTAGAAAATCCTTATGCACAATCAACAGAAACTATCTCATAGAAATGAAATGTTTACAAATTTTTTTAATACAAAATGGGCATAGACATGCAGAGACTCTATAGGTATTTTTACATAAATAGGCCTAGATTAATTTTATAGTCACCCAACTAAATATCTCTGATGAACTCTAAATACCAAATCGGTGGTGGCAATAATGGTTTGACATACATAAATAGAAATCTCACAACACTCCAGATTGCCATAATATTTTTATTAATTAAGAAAATGTTAATTTTTACACTGCATATATTTTCTCGAAATCCTTGAGTCTTCTCTCTCTACTACAAAAAAATTGGTTTCCTCTGGAGTGCTATTCAGGAAAAAAATTGATAGACCAAAAAAAAAATAGAATGCATACATTTTCTTTGACTTAGACCCAAGTTTCAAGATTAGTAGTCTTTATGATGATAGAAAGTATTAAGTGTGATCTTGAACTTTTTGTATTCATTTGAATTTCAGATGTGTGTCGCCTCTCAATTCCTTTATACACAATATTTTCAACCTTTTCATTTGTAGATATGGATACAATAGTAGCATTCTCCACCATAATCATCCCCTAAAAAGATTTTGATGTCATTAATATCAAATTTTTAAAAATTGAGCAGCTAATACAACTTCCAATATTTTAAAAAGTAATTTTTTGATACATGCAGTAGACCGAAACGAAAGAAAATACTCAAATTTAAATATGCATGTACTTCACAAAGTATACACAACCATATTCAACACATGTAATTAAAGGGTTTTCAAATATAGAAGCAGAAATTAGAAAATACATACTTTAATAACATTCATGTTTTTTTAATCTCAACTTCCACTCGTTTTGTTTTTTCTTGGCAAAAATATATCTATAAAAGTGTCTTGATACAACTCCACCATTTATGCCTTAAAAATTGACAATAACATTACCTCAATGTTAAACCATACATTAATGCACCAATGAATACAATACAGAGAATGAAGTAATTGTCTACCAATGAAAACAATACGTATAATAAAGCACGATACACCTTTTGACATTATTAACTCTTAACGATATGTCTCATATATATCCTACACAATCTACAAACTAAAGAAAACAGACTTAAATAGTTGTGAAGATAAACATTTAAATTTAAATTTTGAGGTTTCTACATTTATGTGTCTCAAATCACAACTATTTCAAATAAATAAATTCATTTGTGGATATGATTAAGATTCTTGAAGCGATTTAAGAGACAACACTAAATTTCTAAATCTAATAGTATAATAAATTTATGAAAATAATAGAGAGAGAAACAAAAGATAAATTGAGGCATTTAACACGTAGAAAGAACAATTCTTGACAAAGACTAAACCCAAATGGTACAATACTAAAAGCTCGAGAAGAGGTGAAGGTATCACTCTCTCTATCTCCTATGTTAAAACATCAAACAATGCACTCCTTTAAATGTACAATACACTCGTGGTTCTTGCATTTATTCATTCTTAGGGAACCATTGTATGTTTATTTCTTTGTCAAACGGAAGTTAACATTAAATTCTCGTCCCCCGGAAATATTTTCTTTCTTTTACTTGTCTTAGTGACATTTGTATTTCGGGACTAAAACGAATCATTATTTTTCTTCTTGCATTTGCATTAGTGAAAGTCATTCTCTTTCCTGTTTACTCTCTGTTTACATCGAATATTACATTTCAATTTGGGTTCTAAAATACTTGCATTTCATATTTTTATGCTTGCATTTTTAGCTCACATTAAAACTAAGGACAACCTATACACTGGAATTCATGGCCAGCTAATGGTTGACATAATTAAATCGTAGAGCACTTTCTCTTCTCTCTTTGCCAAATTGCATAAAAATAAATTTACACATATTTTTAAACAATACCTTATCGGGAAGAATTCAATGATCACATGATCATAGGATTGACAGTGGGCGCCCAACCGGTTTCTTTGTCCAGCTTATTATGTTAGAGAAAGGACCGCCCCGCCAAAACATATCCTGAAACCAACCTTAGATCTTGCCTCTTCATAGGACACCTTTCCATTAAAAAAACTATGTTTTGTTCACAAGTCAGTTTTAAATAGCATAAGCTAAAACATAAAATTCACTTATAGGATTTCGTGTTTTTCTTAACTTTTTCTTGAGTTGTGAAGTCACGTTCTTCATTTTATTATTCTTTTCACACTCTACCATCATATTTTGTGTATTCCAAATGTTTCTGAGTGTGTCAAGGTCCATTGTTATCATACTTGGGTTTCTGGGTTGATATTCTATCTGACTTAATTCAAAAAAATTAATTTTTCTTCATTTTGTTTTCAAAATTTCATAGTGACCGGTGTTGTTTCAACAACTATCGTCGATTTACATCTGCCTATCATCGGTTACCAACTTTTTTTGGTCATTTTACCAAAAACAACACTTATCACATCTTTTGTTCTTTTTGAAGTTCTTAGGACATCATCATACCCCCAAAATTTTAAAATCACAATCAAATACAACTTTTTTATTTCATTTTCATTATTTTTGCCTCATTTTCAAAACTGTTGATTTCCCACAGCAACCAATATCGGTCATTCTAACCATCATCGGTTACCCTGTCACCATCATCGGTTAACACAATCATCATCCATTCCTCTGTTTTAATTTTCAATTAAAACAACCTGTTTCACCTTCCGGAACCTATTTTCCCCATTTCTTCTGTTTTTCTATGCCATTTATAGAGAACAGACTACCAAGCCTAAGCTAACTCACATGGTTTTGACTCGTAGTCAAACCAATGCCTTTTATTCCATGCAAGCCTTCAACCGCTCCCACCTAGCCCATTGCCTCCTTCCATCATGTCACCTATGGACCCCACTCAACCCATTATCATTAGTACCGGTAACGAGGAGTTCTCAAGACTCATTGACCAAAACCCCATTGCCTTACACCATTATCTTGCCCATTCATCTACATGTGATTCATCATGACAACTGGTATATGACATGCCTATATCCATCCCCCTGCCCTTGCCCCTACTTCCATGTCGGCTAGTACTAGGTCAACGTTACCTTTTTTACCTTACTGTCCGTAGTATCCCAACTTGACCCCATGCCATCAATACCGGGGCACCTACAACATTGGTTACACTTTTGATGTCATTGCACCCATGGTGTCAACCGTCCCTTCACCACCACCTTGAGCATAGCCCCATCTACACCCTTTACCTCATATGTACCAGTTGCATCATAACCACCCATGGTGTCGGCAACCCATACCCCATTCCAAAACCTCGTCCTTTCCATCCCGCAGTCCCTACCCCCAATTACCATAAGAGTCGTTATGACTACCCCACCTACTTATACATATCACCAACAACCCCCAATCTCATCTATCGCCTATTCGAGATACCTTCTCGCCGCATCCATTCCTCCTTGATAGTTCTCATACTCATCACCACCATATATTAGGATGTCATCCACATCATACATTCATCATCAACCTCATTATACTGTAGGGGTGCTCCATCATCACACCCTACCAAAAACCTTATGAAAATGATGATGGAAAAGATGCAAAAATGGAAGCATCAATTTTTGGGTCTCGGAACTCCTTGACCTATGATGAAATCTATAATGACGCGATCCATTCATCTATTCCCATTGGCCCATACCCTATGCATTGCGAAATGGCCAAATTCAACCGTTTTTGACAAGAAGAGGACCCGCAACAACACTTGTGGTCGTTCAAACAAGGGTGTTATCTAATCGCCGATGATGATGCTTTACTCCTACGAACATTTCCCATGTCCTTGACAGGACCCGTGTTAGATTGGTATAGTGGTTTACCTAGACATTCCATTTACTCATTTAACCAAGTGGCTCAAGCCTTCTTGGACCATTTCTCAATCAATGTTGTTAAGAAAGTCACCATGAGTGACCTATACTCAACATGACAGTACGATGATGAATCTATCGCAGATTTCATCACTCGTTGGCGAAGCCTCATCAACTAGCTAACATTCCAGTTGCCTCAAACCGATCTTATAGAGTTGTTCACTAGAGCTTGTGCCAGGCACATCTATCCAAATCTGTAAGTATAAACCTTTTGTACTTTTGAAAAAGTGTTCACCATGGCTAGAAAGCTTGAGATCCGGGCCATAGAAGAGAAGAAAATTCAATTGTGTAACGAAAACACCGCATTTAAATCAAATGATGCTTCTTCCTCTTAAAAATATCAAAATAATTATTCAAAAGCCAAAGGATCTGCCAATGTGGTAGTTTTAAAGGCTGACCCATCTCACCCCTCTAATCAATCAAAACCTACCTCCAACCTTTCTCCCGTTCAAACATTTCAGTTCATACAGGAATAATGAAAATACACTCTAGTCGGGGAGCCTTATTCTTCAGGATAAAAAGTTTCGTAAGGTGGATCCATTGCACTTCCACTCATAAAACCACATACTAGTTTTAACCCCGCTCGTCCTATGCCAACATGGTACAAGGAACATGACTATTGTAATTATCATCGCGTAAAAGGGCATAACGATGGTAATTGTATAACCTTAAAGAACATCATCCAGAAATGTTAGACAAATAAGATATTATCTTGGACAACTTAAACGCACCTACAAATTAGAATTTGCATATCTTCAATAAGCCATTTCCTAATCATACCCCCTCATCTAAGAAAAGTGGTGAACCTTCAACCAATGACAGAATGTCTGTGAGGTCCATGCTATGTGGGACACCGTTGTCTAGCACTTCTACAATTTTCTCATATCCCTTATATCAAGGAGATTCTAACATGAGCTCCTCTACCCACATAGGAGTCCCCCTCATCTCCCCCTTCACCCACGGAAGATACCACAATACCTGTTGATACTGTCTTACCACCCACCTCGTCACCTAACAAACAATCTACGGTGTTAACTCTCCTACCCATGGGGGAGTCACACTCACCTTCCTCTCCACAAAAAAGGAACCTACCTCATCTCACATGCCATCTCCCCTACACATATGGGATCCTTTAGACGCGCCACTGCATGTTAGTGACAATTCCCCATTAGCATGTTCCAGATCTAGTTGATCTGTTCTCGACTCTCTTACCAACAAATTTTAAAGCCAACCAGGTTCCCCTGTCTCACAAACATATTTTACAGGGATTGGTACTAAGCCAACATAATCTTCTCTTAAAATAGTGCCATTTTCACGACTAGCCACCTACTTGGATTACGTTGATAATTCCATGCTTTGGGGACGCCTTCGGCTCCCCTTTTCAACCCAAATGCAAATGTCACCTGCGGATACTGTCACGATTTATCCAAAGGTATTTCAAGCAACCCAATAAAGCATGACCATGCCTATTGAAACGTTCTTTTCTTCATCACCCTTGCCTGCATCCAAACCTTTACCAATAACTAAACTTGTTCCTATGCCTAAGAACCTACCTGCACCTACACCTCCCCCACATCTAGACCCATTACCACATTGGGTGTCATGCTGACATCAAGTCTAGTTCATCCACCCATCAAATTGGATTTAGCCACATCTTCCCAAACTCGCACAAAAACCATTCCTCCACCTAAAAGGAAGACCCAACCTTCTAGGCCGCATACACCAATTTCACCCACTACGCCTTTGTCACCTTCGCCCCTTTCATCTATCCTAGGGCCTCACTCATCAGCCTTGGCCAAACAACCACCTATCCAAGGCAAATCAAAAGTGCAACAACCCGCCTCTTCATCACAATACTTTATTACACCTAACCTACTAGCACAACGTACACCTTTTGTCGTTACCCGCATATTTCTTACCACCTATACCCCCACCACTTACAAGAAACAACATTAGAACCTATGACATCACCTTCTCTTTAACCCATACCTTCCAACCCAACAACCTTCATCGCACCTCCTTTATCACCTTAGCTAACTCGTCCTTTACCACCATCCACTTTCCCCTCTACATAACATACGCCTCCTTCACCTTTGCCTAGGAAGGTGCAACCTAAATTGAAAAACCCACTACCCTCCAAAGAGGTAGTTAAGCCTACACCTTCCATTACTAGTTCATCTACTACGCCTTTACCCAAAAACGTAGATTCCAAGCCTAAAATAGTACCACCTAACAAACCAGTGCTCAAACCTATCTCACCTCTAATTCCACCTCCTATTACACCTCATACATCACAATCACCCACACTTCAATTAAGACCCACACTCACTTCACATTGTGATCTATTGGCAGGGTCTTATGCCAACATTCTAGCTAACCTTTTAGAGACCTCTGTCATCACATTACCACCCCTTAGACCTTATGACCCACTCAAACCCAAACCAAAAGGGTTTGACGATACTAAAATTTATGCCTACCACTGTGTGTCAGGACATGATGTAGAAAATTGTAAGGCTTTAAAAACCGTTCTTCTCCAACTTTTTCCTCCTGAACGAAACTTTGATGACGATGATATTTTAGACGAGGACCCCGTTCCACCCCCACCTATCACCACACATATTTTCCCACTACCTATTGAGTGACCTACATCACCACCTCCACCAACCTTTTATCTACCTCCAAAATTTGAGATCAACATGGTTCGCCATAACCCCACCAAAATGTCAATGTGCCCTACTCGTTTCATAAGGTTCTTTCCCCGTATTAGGTTTTTTTCCATCATGTCGTTATACTACTCATAACATACCTTCTTCATCCACCTCTCTTCCTAAGATTACATAATCCAAGTTATCACTCATGCCCAAAAGGTCAAAGGAAAGGAGAAAGCAACTAGCCCATCCCCCAATTATGTGCACAACATAGCATCCACACCCGCACCAAAAATCACCATTAAGGGACCCACATACCCCATTTCTGATGGGGTTGCACATCATACAATGATAAAACAATTGCACCAATCCCCCTAAAAATGTCTTTGTATGATCTCGTCCAAACCTTTGTATCTCATCGACATGTCCTGATGGAGGTTCTGCAATCCATCAAGGTTTTACCCAACAACCCTACACCTGTGGACTCTATTATCACTCCTCACCAAGTGGCCTCTCTTACAAATTCATCACCTTCCTCTACACCCCCTACCACTCATCAAGTAGTTACCCTCATTTTCTCTGATGACAAGATTATACCTCTCCAATCAAATGATCTTGATCCCGCCCTTTTCATTTCTATTTATATTGATAATATTTTTGCATTCGGTGTATTATTATCGATGGCGGTGCCAACATCAACATCATCTCCTCCCACACATACAACCAAATGTGCATCCCTTCAAAGTACATGTGTAATAACCCAGTTATGATGCGTTCATTCAATAACACCATCACTTCCATTCTTGGTACCATCATCCTCCACGTTCGTGTGGGCCCTCGTACCATCCCAAAATTGTTTTATCTTAGAGGCGAGTTCCAATACAATCTATTATTTGGCCAACCTTGATACTCATCATGGGTTTTGTTCCTTCAACCTTACATAGTTGTGTGAAATTTGAACATGAAGGAAATAACTATACCATCCCCGCCGACCCTTCTTCATTCAAATATCAGTAACATGTTGTACCAAACTAATGATGTCCTTGTACTCGTTAAGGCATCTACCACTACTGTCACTTCTCCGTCATCCACAACCCCATCCACTAATGTTGTTACTTCTCCTGCACCTATTTCCTCTATACCCACCGCTACCTGCAGCCTCTACAAAATGACCCTTCCACCTCTCAACTAACCAATACTTCTTCTTCCTAATCACCTAGTGATTCATTTATTCCCGTTACCCACATATCAACCACCGATCCCTTAGCAGGTGTTCTTTAATGCCTCACTCTAGGGGAATACCACCTGTACAACATCAACACATTCCTTACTCCTCAAGAGTATGGTAACCTTCGCAAACATCTTCGCTATGATCACTGCATAGGCGAGGTCTTCCCTTATGTTCCTCCCCACCTTCGTACAAACTTAACATATGGGGGACTTGATACTTCCGCCTACACAACCAAGCCACCTTCCCAAACGCGACCATTTTCCTCTGACCTCCAATCTCTCACCAACCGTTGCTTTGCCCACACTTTCCTCCATCGCTGCGCATGGAAGGGATTTGGCTTTCGCTTCTATGAACAAAGTCGTCATACTGTTATTCAGTGTACCACATGTAAACATAGTGACTACAGTGGTATTGGTTTTACCCAACCATTTTCTAAGAAATCCAGCGTCGAAATCATTGAGGACAACAACCCTTCACCCCATTTACCAACTTCACCACCTTCACCCATGGAGTCTATGGATCCAGAATCCATTCCTCCTAACTTTTTTTTGTAAACATCAATTCTCTAGGACCTCGACCTATCAACGGGACGGCGAGGCTCCCTCTTCCCTTCCCTTCCTATATGTGGACATGATCAACGATGATACACCATCCATTAACATCGTTTAATGTCAGGATGATTAGTCTATTATCACCTACCTTGGTGCGGAGGATTCTTATATTCACCGGTTGTTTCCTTCTGAGATGCAAACCATGTTAAATGAATTGACCATCGAAATCAATATTAACACTCAAGACGACCCACACATTCTAAAGATAGGCCAATATTTAAATGGTGCTAAACAAGAATCTTTTACTTCTTTCCTCCGAGATCATAATAACACTTTTGCTTGGTCCTATGTTGATATTGACCCCAACATTGTGGTCCATAATATTTTCACTATTCCCAAAGCCAAACCTATAAAACAGAAGCTATGGAAAATGCATCCTCGCATTGCCCTTCTTGTCAAAGAAGAACTTTATCATCTTCTTTCGGTTTCCTTCATCCTACCCATTGATTATCCCCAATGGATCTCTAACATTGTTCCTGTATCAAAAGCGACAGGAGGACCCCACATATGCATGGATTTCCATGACCTTAACTTAGCCTACCCTAAAGACAAATTTTCTCTACCTAGTATTGACCTACTAGTTGATCTTACCGCCAGCCATGAGATGTTATCACTCATGGATGGTTTCTCGGGTTATAACCAAATATTACATGCCCTAGAAGATCAACACAAAACTGCCTTCATCACTCCGCAGGGGACCTTTTGTTATCGAGTCTTGTCGTTTGGCCTTAAAAATGCTGGTGCTACATATCAACGTGCTATGACTTATATCTTCCATGACATCATGCATCGTATATTGGAAGGTTACGTAAACGACCTTCTTACCAAATCCAAACATTAGGCCAAACACCTTACAATTTTGAAGGTCATCTTTGACCGTCTCATCAAGTATTATGTTCACCTTGAGCCTATAAAGTGTTTCTTCGCTGTTCTCTCAAGCGAGATCCTTGGTTTTATCATTTCTTTGCATGGTATAAAAGTCTATCCCACTAAAATCAAGGCTATTCTTGAAATGCCTCCACCTACTAACCTTCGTCAACTTCGTAGTTTACAAGGAAAGTTGCAATCTATCCATCATTTCATTTCGTATCTTTTTGACCATTGCCACCCATTTCATCATCTCCTCAAAAAGGATGCCTGCTCAAATGGGATGATGAATGCCACAAAGCCTTTGAGGCCTTAAAATAATACCTCCTCCAACCACATGTACTCATTCCTCCTAAGGATGACCAACCACTTTACCTATACATTTTTGCTACAGATCATTCCTTTGGAGCCATGATCGCTCATCACAACGAGAAAAAAAGGGAGCAAGTGGTTTATTATATAATTCGTACGCTCTTAGACTATGAAACACAATACACCCATGCCAAAAAACTCTACTTAGCCTTAGTCTTTGTCATCGATAAACTACTCCATTATCTACTCAACCACAAAACTTTTGTTGTTATCAATACTGACCCCTTACACTACATGTATGCCAAGCCCTACCAACATCAATGTGTTACACGTTGGGTCATGCTTCTCGTAGACCTGGACCTTGAATTCATCCATCAAAAATCTATCAAAGGCTAAACTATCGCTGACCAACTTACGGACTTACCCCTCTCAGGGAATCAATCCTCTAATTTCGATTTCTTGGATGAACCCATCACTACCCTCTCTTTGGACAATACCATTTACCAAATTACCTTATTATTTGATGGTTCCAAATGTCAGCGTAGGGGTAGTGTCGATGTTATCCTCATTCCTTTTTTTGATGAACCTATGCCATTATATTTCAAACTAGATTTTGATTTTACTAACAATATTGTTGAATATGAAGCACTCATATTAGGTCTTCAAGCCACCGTCACTTTAGACATTAAATCAATTAATATCCTTGGTGACTCTGAACTGGTTGTAAATCAAGTCAATGGTATATACCAGTGTTGTAACAAAATAATTCCAAAATACAAACATCATGTTGACATACTTTTGACTACCTTTGACCGTTATGAATTTCAAACCACCCCACATTCCACTAACAAATTTGTGGATGCTAAGGCCTACATTGCATCTCATATACCCGTTTCACCCTTTGACTCGAAAATCTTTGTCATGGTACAAAGGTTGCAACCACCTTCTTATTTATTTTGAGACGTCAACCTCGTTAGAACCATTGAACCTGACCCACGTGACCTTTGGTATACGCAATTTGCAGAATACCTTTCCCTTTCAATTTTACATCTAGACCTTACCCGTAATGGACAACACGCTTTTCTCAAAAGCGTCTCTCATTATGTCATCCTGATGGGTCTTCTTTTTAAAATCAAATTTTATGGTATTCTTTTAGGATGCCTTACAAGTTTTGAAAATCTCTACACCATCAAGGAAGTTCACAACGAAATTTGTGGAGGTCGATTTAGTGGCTTAGCTGTCGCTAAATGCATTATTCGCTTGGGCTATTATTTTCCAACCCTAAACCGTGACTGTTGTGACTATGTCAAACGTTGTGTGAAATGCTAGCAACATGGTAATCTTCAACATACGCCTAGTCATGCCTTACAGGTCGCATGAGACCTTTGGCATTTTTCTCAATTTGGTTTGGGTCTTGTCGGAGAGATCAATCCTCATTATTCATAATGCCATCAATGGATTATCACCGCTACCGGATACTAGACTAAATGGGTTGAATCTATACCTCTTATTTTTACAAAAGCTGAGAAAATATGTGAATTCATCAATCATCACATCATTTTTCGCTTTGGTGTTCCTCACCGCCTCATCACTAATAACGGAAAACAATTCAAAAACAAAACCCTACGAAAACCCTGTGATGTCGCCTTCGGAATTCAACTTAGTCTTTCTTCACCTTACTACCCTCAAACAAATGGCCAAGCTCAATCAACCAACAAAACCTTAAACAAAATTCTTATGAAAGTTGTGCATAATACTGGAAAGGAGTGGCATACGCTCATTCCTTTTGCCTTATGGGCTTATCACACTAGTATTCGTACATCAAGTGTTGCCACACCTTTCCCTCTGTTCTATGGTACACAAAGTTGTCATGCCTCTTGAAGTCAGATTCCGTCTCTTTGTATCTAACTCAAAGAGATACTCAACGATGATGACTTTCGTCAGACTGTTTGGCACAACTTGAATTATTAGATGAACGTCATCTTAATGCTCTAGATCATCTTCAAATTTACCAAACATACATAAAACATTCCTACAACAAACGTGTCCATGAATGAACCTTCCAAGTCGGTAACCTCGTCCCCAAAGGGAATCAACATGTAACAATAAAGGAGAAAAGTAAAAGGGGTATATTTGCTCCTAATTGGCTTGGACCCTATATTGTTACTCATACCTATGGATTAGGTGTTCATCGTTTGTCTTCACTCGAAGGTAAGCCCAAACTCTGAGCCCTCAATGCCTCACATCTTCGACCATTCTATTGTTGAAACTAGTCCTATTTCACTTTCTCGCCGAGTTCAAACACTCATCCGTTGAGTAACGTTCACTTTCCTTTTTACCTATTTTAAGGATCAACGAATAAACAAGAATCATGTGATTACCCGTTACCTTTTCAACCTTCTCTTCAATATGAGTACCACAGCTCTACTCATGGCATGATTCTCATGGATACTTTTCATCTTTTTCAAGATAGAATCCCATTGTCATTCATCACTTAAAACCTCTCTACCATAGTTAACCTCTGTGTGCTACATTTTTGTCTTTAAAACAAGAGCCTATTTTTTCTCTATAGTCTTGTCCATGACTTAAAAGTCCAAAAGAAAAATAATGCCAAAAATAAAATGGGATTCAACTCCTTGAGTCAAACTTATAGCAAAATAGATGACTCCCTCAAAAAGGACATATATTCTCTCTATCTCGCTGCTATAAATAGACTACTCCCTCGAAGGAAAACTATGCAAAGCTAGCCATATTGTACTTACTCTATCATCAATAGAAGACTATTCTTGCAAAAACCAAAATAAAATATTCAGAAGCTTCCTACATCGATTAGCTTCACGAAGACCTCAAGGAGATAATATGCTCATCCCATATAGACTTCCCACATCGATCAGTCTCTCAAAAACAAAAGAAAAAGAAGATATAGATAACCTTTTCGTCATGGAATTTCCTATGTTAATCTTGGGTCTCTTTCCCAGTAGGCATTTTATCTCACACCAAGTTACACTAAAACCAACCATGCTTACCTCATCATCTTTTCACCCTAATTTCCTACCTTCTTAAGGGATGTGCCGCAAATGCAACATTTAGTGATCATGTGACTTTCTTCTACCTTAGAATAGTCTATTATGCAACATATTTAGGGTCTTACACTCATAAGTCTATCTTTGGTATGATCGACTCATTATGGTTTTTATCAATTAGGTGATTCTTTTTATCACCTCTTACTATTCACCTTCTTCATTACTTGTTGATTCTCTTATACAGAACCAAGCCTTCGACATTTACATTCAACCACACATATATAGCCTAAAACTCAATCATACATAAATGACCTAGACTCAAAACATGCATAAAACCTACCAACCCATTCTTCTACCTCATCATATTCTTCCCTAGCTTATGGGAGAACTACATCAGCCTGAGGCCCATTTTCACCAGGGCTATGTAGGCAACACTTCGAGGGCATGGGGCCCTTGGAGGTTAGCTCGAACACTCTTCACCCTAACGGATTCTCGCCCTATTTTTCTATTTACATACTACCTCGGTGATTATCCTTCTTATACACAATTTGGAAATTACACAAATATACAAGTATATAAACATATATACTTTCCTATTTCTTAAAGCATCATATCATGCATCCATCATTTCACATTTCCATGATATAAATTTTTTTGGAACTTTACACGATAACATACATAGACATCATCATTTATTTCCCATGTTACTAGTAACTTGGAAATTAAATCAAAACCAAAAACCTAAGCTCTAACATGCCTAACTCACCTAAACTCCACCATGCCTAACTGACCTAACTCAAACAAACCAAAAACCTCAACTTCACCATGCCTAATCGACCTGACTCCACCATTCCTAACTGACCTAACTCAAACATGCCTATACCTGACTCCATCATGCCTACATGACCTCGACTCAATCATGCCTAATTCACCTAGTTTCCATCACATATGTAATAACACTAAAAATTAAAAAAACACAAGTACATCATACACATCCATACAATACAAATGTACACCAATACACATGCATACAAGTATCTCAAATTACTCGAGATACATCCTCACTATCTTTGCACGTAGGTCGACATACAATCAAAATCTTAAAACCATCATATACATCCTCGTTATCATTGGCACACATTCCGATATATTCCAAAAACCAATACACCGATCATATCAGGTGACTAATCATCACATAACTTGATATCCATATCTGTCTCATCTGTCTCCTCTCAAGTTCGATGCCCCGCCAAAGATCTCTCCACCTAGCATAGGTATCGGTCTAATCTTTTTCGGCTCGCAAGTGGGTCTAACCTCCATGAAATCGTAGCCTCACGATGACCTTGTCTCTGGGCTTGTGTGTCCCATGTTCTCTCTAAACTATGAGTGCGGGATCTAGTCCTCTCACTCACTACTTTTTGTGCCTTGTACTCAGCATAGGAGGGGACATCTATCTCGGTGGTCGTCAGATGATCCTGGTAATAATGTGCCTCGTTTAGGGCATCCATGAACATTTCCATTAATACCATATGAGGTGGTGCCATAGGTCTCACAACAACCTGTGAGCTTTGACCTGCTAACGCTTGCCTTGGACCTATCAACACCAATTTGGCACTATGATAATTCTTCACCGGGAACTCCTTGTGCTATGATTATTAACTAATGCACAACTCTTAGTTTGGTGGATTTTATCTGGAAACACAACAAGAAACATAACACAAGAATACCATAGACTATGATAAGAAGGAATAATGATAAATCTGAAATATCAATGTAAATTATAATATCAACATGAAATTGTTATAATCTCACCCATGAGGTTCTTCAAGTGTTATTAACTTCACTTGCCTTCAAACAATAACTATGGGAGAAACTTCACAATTACACCTCTTAATGGCTTCTTTAACACACCTTCAAAATTATGGCTTCCTTTACACACTTACTCATACAATATTTCTCACTACTTCTCTCTATGCTAAATGAGGGGAGTGGCCTCTTTATTTATAGGAATTCAGGCTTATCCACCTTATCTCTAAGATAGGATAGGAAATCTCTTTCGGCCAATCATATTCCATGCCTAAACTCTTGCCTTTACATGTAGGCTTATCTTCTAAGATAAGATAAACCTTATCATCTCACATGGGTTCCACATTTTTAGACTTTTC
Source organism: Taxus wallichiana var. yunnanensis (assembly GCA_018340775.1). Lineage (NCBI taxonomy): Eukaryota > Viridiplantae > Streptophyta > Pinopsida > Cupressales > Taxaceae > Taxus > Taxus wallichiana. The sequence goes on from CM031244.1 coordinate 599,181,354, forward strand.
CACAAATAAAATATACAAAATATTTATGACATCACTCTTTATCCTTATTACAAATATAATATTTCTAATTCCTAATCATGTAGACCCTACTTCTCTACTTATCCCAACTTTGACATTTTAACATTACCGGACCACTTACGACAAATATTTACTTTTTACAACATTCCTATTGTACTTTGATTGTTACCGTACTCTACATTATTGGTGGCACCGTACTGACGGCGCCGTTATCTTCTATTGGATGCCACTACTAATTATACTTAACAACATCCTATTCCTAATACATACATTAATAAAATAGAAATTACGGAGGAAAATTTTAATGTCGACAAAGACACCCCTCATCTTCTCATTTCAATAGTTTAGTCTTTCAGTTCTTGCTTAGGAATTCAATAGTTTTCATTTGTTGCATGCATAGTTAGTCTTATTTTGCTATTTAGAAGCCACATGATCTTCTTGTTCTAGTGTTATTACTGTTTCATACAATCAATTGAGGTAGGATAGTTTCATTTTTAGTCTGAAGCCATTAGAGTTGCAGGTTTTTTTCGTCAAGAAGGATAGTTTCAGGTTCTAGATGTTTTGTGTTGTATGACTCGCAATAAATCCCACTAGGAATTGCATAAGCCAAGCTCTATTCTCTTGCGCTATCCCTCTCCTACTCGCATTGTATTCAGTCTACATCCAAAGCTGTCATTGTTCTAATACCTACTTCTATTGATGCTAGCATTACACACTTTTCTGGATTCACGTGAGCACAAAGGAACAAGGAGACCACACTGAGGGGACAAAGCCACACACAATCAGGATTCACCACTGTTCTGCAAAATCTAGGTTCAAGCTATCAAAATTTCTAGTTAAAACATATCAAATAGAGTAGTGAATTATTTCATTTTAGTTAATTTTTCTTCCAATATTGTCGGGAAGCTGTGGGGATTGATAGTTTCTGAGAAACTATGATTCATTCCTCACTTCTGAGGTAAGATCGGGGGTCTTTCAAATAGATTAGATCAATTATTTGGTTATTTAGAATATATTCACAATCGCAAACGCAAAAGTAGCTATACTCGGCTACTTTGTTTGTTTTTAATTTTGTTATTAGTTTAGTTGTCATTTTCTAGATATATTAAATAATTGCTCTTTCAATTCTGTTCAATAGTTTATCGAAAATACAAAAATAGAGGAATACATATATATTGTAGATATATCTTGCTTGGTTAGTTTATTTCATCTTAGTTAGATTTATATTGTTTCTTTTGTTTAACAATTACGGGACCTATAACCCCAGAGAATCAACCATATATCCAATTGCCATTTTATGACCCTGTCTGGAGATATACACAAAACAATCCCAAGTAATTTTCCATGTATCCCACAACCTATAGATCAGATCATGCCAGAAATCGATATTGATTGGAGCCTTCGAGTAGTCATCCTCACCGAACGATCTATCACACCGATTCAAGTTATGAGGGCATTCTTTGCCTTAGATTCATAGATTCCATTAATACGCATGAAGACATAAGATTGCCTAACTAGTTTGTCTGCACCCCACGTATATTCCATCCCCACCGGCTGTCTCGGCACGACCTCGGGAGGTCTGGTGCGAGGAAGATTTACTTGTAGATTCCCATGCTCGCTTATCACTTTTCCGTCGTACAGGATGCCATCTCAAAGGGGTACAGGAGGATGTTTTACTTATGGGTCCCCCGATCACTATGTGTGCATGTGTCTGGACAAACCCATTGCCATGGATATGCAAAGAGCTCCTATATCTAAGCAGACAGTGGGCGATGTAGGGCGTGCCCATCTTGTATATGCAGTGGTTGACAACCTTCAGGGTGAACATTAAGCCATAGTTATTGAGACGATAGGTACTATAAGGGGTATTTTTGTCTCAAAGTGCTCTTTGATTTAGGTGATTCGGTGGTATAGAATGGGGGTTGATAGAAAACTAGATTTAAATTTACTCCTATTTACATACAACTTGTAAAAATTTGAGTATTACTTTCCAATGGAAAAGTCTATATTCTAAGAATCCATTTTGAATATTACATGGTTAAAATGTTTTGTGAATAAAATCTATTTCTCTTAAGTGATTTCAAATTTTAAAATAGTTGGTTTTATGATGTTGATATATAATTAAATAAATCTGATATATATGTATATTCACAATTAGAACTGTCATTTTACATTTTGTAATTATTTTAATATAGTATATAATATAAATATATTTAATATAATTTATATTATATAAAATAATTTATAGATATATATTTAAATATAAAATAAATTTAAAAATGTAAAAAAATAGTAATAAAGATTCAATGGAAGGAATATATGTTTTAAAACAAAATGGAGTGGAGAGGGGCCAACCCCTCCCCAAACTTGTGCAAAACCCAACCACCGCACCACCCCTACACTCCAATCCCCACACACACTTCGCACCACTATACCCCCACGGAAACCCCAAATCCCCCTTCTATAGACCCTACACCCCCGCGGATCCAATGAAACCCTCCCCAACACTATCACCGATCCCACTTCAAACCCGCGGCTTTACACGGTCATTGTCATAAAAACCCTCTACTATTTCTCATTTGAGTTCCTTCAATTTGGTTTTCACACTACATTTTTAATATATATATATATATATATATATATATATTCAGGAAGATTGCCTTCTTTTAAAAAATGGGTATAAAATATACCTAACCAGAGAATATATTTGGTAAAGGAGATACACAAAAAAAAGAAAATAATTAAATAGCTCGAGCAACCCATGACTCCAAAACTTACATGGCTCCTCCTCAACTCGTATAAACAATAAACATAATGAATAACATGGAGAAGAAAAGAAAGGAAAGGAAACTATAAGGATGGATTAGGCATTTCTAGGGCATCTTAAAATCAAGGGCCAAGATTAGTTTGATCCTAGGGTTCACATTAAATCCTACACAACTTTAAGTTATGGGATTTTGTGGGATTAGGAAATAAAATAAAAGAAGGGTGTGTGGGGAAAATTAAATATAAAGGGGGAAAACTAATTAAATTAAAAGGGGTGTGTAGGCTTTCTATTATGACCCTAGCAAACATTTAGTAGAAATAAATAATTAAAGTTGGAATTGGACTAGTAGTTAATTAATTGGGTAAATCAAATTAGTATAAAATAATTAACTACGGGAATCAAAAATTATAGTAATAGTTACTTTTTTAAAAAAAATTACCCAAATTTTTAATTACCATTTGGTGTGGCTTTCCATGTCCCAAGGGAGGACTTTACAAAAAAAAGGTCAAACACTGCCACAACAATTACCTACATATCAAGAATTGTTGAGAGAAATTTAGATATCTCTCCACATCTGACTCGGTCTATAGGATAGGATGGAGTAAAATTTCCCCAAAGGTTTCTTCCTTCATTCTATACCTAAAATATACTTGAAAAAAATGCAATGAGGAGCTTGAATTCTTGAAACTTCCTTAGGTGTCGTAATCAAGCTTCAACAACATAATGAACAAAAGTTTTCCACATGTTTCCATTGTAAAAAATAATTTCTTTTCCAAGTGTGATGAGTGCATAGATTTTTTCAACAAACGTAGAGCCACCACATGCCCAGAAGCACTCGCAAAGATTGAGGAGGAACAAACATGACACAATGAATATATTCAAAGTTGTCGTGTAACTTACTATTCCCACATATTACAGTCATAAGAACAACCTCATGGATTCTTGAGCATTGTGCATGATAAAATGGATAAAATGAAAAATTTCATACTAAGGATGGGTAAAAAGCAAAGTCAATAAGAAATGTTATGAACCTGCTAATTACTTTGAATGGTATGTTCACACATGGACACAAGACCGGGGGTTTCACCCATTTTGGCCTATCATTTGTTGAACATAGAGTAAACTATACAGTCACATCATTACTTTTGTGTCTCAAGAAGCTTGAAGAACCTGTAATTGATGAGTACGGAATTTTTGTATCATTGTGGATCATCCAAACAGCCATTGCATGATGCATTATTACAAAATGATGTGCATGAAAAATGTAAAAGTACAAGGAAATATTTGACCATTCAAAATCAGTTAGTGTTGCTAGCATGAATACTTATTTCATAAAGCAACCATCGATCCTATACTTGTAATTGGATAATGCTTCAAGTGATAACAATAATTGTACATTATTTACATTTGTATCAATGTTGACAACAAAAAGGGTATTCAACATTGTGTATGTAAGCTTCCTTCCATTGGGATACACCCATGAGGATATAGATGGGAATTTTGGAAGATTAACAACATCGTTACATAAAGTAGACACATTTTCTTTTCCACATATCATGGAATCTTACAGAACATGCCAACAAGGGTTAAGTACATTCACTCCTTATCTTATTGAGGAAGCGTACAACTTCAAGGAATTTGTGGATCCATTATTGTTGGACGGAAACCATAAGATAGTGGGTATCAACAAACTGAAGTTGTTCATATTCCATGTTGTGGATGGCATACTAGTGATGGAGTACAAAGCAACATTAAAGGATCAACAATGGTCTCATTCTATCCATATATGGCGTACAAAGGATAATGGTGAACCAAGCTTTCCGGAAGGGCAACCTCTTTTGGCTCAAAGAAATGGAAGATCTAAAAAAGGGAATAAAAGCATATATTGAGCATTGGGGAAAAGTGCAATAGGAGAAGGTAGTGACTATTGGCTTCACGAAGATCGCGTATTAGGAAAAATTTTTACATGCTTTGGATAGACCATTTATAAATTATAGCAGGAGGTCGATGTCGATGTTACTTATATGACCAAATAACAGGAGCCACACATATTCACAAAGATGACTACATTAGTCAACATATTTCTAAATTCCATGATTTTGTGACTACAATGACAGGGAGATATCTTCCGGGTTCAACCACCCAATACTATATGGATGGGGATGTGGCTTTACAGGAAGGTTCAAACTTTTCACAACATCAACAGAAATTAAATTATTTTGACTTCCACTATCAAGGATAAAATGTAGAGGCTTACCCTTTACCCAAAGCTTAGAGTGAAATAACATTTCCTTCTCATCCATCTTCTTGACTTGCGAGGTGGCAACAATCACATCCAGTTCAACATCTATAATTTCATCTTCTTCATTTTTGACCTCAAGGTGTGTCGTTGATGGAGCAGTGGGTGTTGGAGATGATGACTCAATAAGAAAAGACTTGATGGCTAAACGTTCTTCCTTGGAATTCCAATTATTCTTATGGAGGTCACACCACTTCCCCATCTTACCCTTTTGTCTTTGAAATTCACCTCATGTCCGGCCTTCTTCATCAATTTCCCTTTCAGAGGTTGGTTCTTTGTATTTCTCTTTTGATGGTTTTATTCAATATTGAACGAAAAATTGTATGCATTGAAAAAGGGATATGTCCTCCCATATGTACCATTGTAAGACATTCTACTATTTGTGGATATTGTGTTGTTTTGTGTCTTGAATGGCCAATATTACAAAAAGAGAATAGAAAGTATCGTATAATCTTGAATCGATGGTCTTTACCTTAGCGGAGTTGTTGCCACCACCATATATACATATCATCGTAGGATACAATAGGCTAGTATTCCTCCTTTATGGCATCCAAAAATCATCCCATGTGGGATCCTCTACAATGCCTAGTTCGTCCCCATTTAGTTCTGTTCTTGTACACTCCCCACCAATTTTTGATAGAAAGTGATGTTATTAGAGAGAAAATGTTATCTTTTCTTTATCAGTGACTTTATTGACAAAACAATTGGAGGTTAATTGGTCCAACCAATTTTCTACTACATCAAAATTTATTTTACCCTGAAAAATAGGAATATCAAAATTTACTTGAAGCTTCAAGGTCAGTTTGAGCACCTTGAATGGCATTTGGATTGCAGAGGAGGATGCGTGATTTCCCATTTGTAGTTGTTAAAGAATTTGGGTAAATTGTTGTAACATCTTCTCCTTTTTCTCCATGAGAGCTTCATCCACCATCTTCTTGAGAGGATAATTTTTCCTAGTGTTGTCTACCATTTGAGGTCTCTTGCAACGAGCAATCAAGCATTTTTAAGAATCTTGTGTGGACCACCCAAACTTCTTTTATACCAACCTCATCTTAGGAATCATACACTCTAAAGACAACTTTGCTTTGATACCACTGATCCAAAACTCAAGGGGGTTTCAAAATCAAAGGATAGAACAACAATTGTTCTAGATGAAAACAGAAAAGCTATCTCTGAGAAGAGATGTATAATGCTTAAAATTATCTCTGAAAATAGATGTATATATTGCTCAAAGACTGTGATTACAATAGCTACCTCCATGAGAAGATGTCTTCCCTTCCCTTATAGGTTGCATATACTTATATATTATTTTTAGAATATGAAGAGACACCTAGAAGAATATGGAAGGTCACCAGTCTCGAGGGAGACGAGGTGTTTCATCTTCCAATAATTACATATGCGATAATTTTATGAATTTACTATTTTAGACAACATTACAAAAATAAATTTTGAGGACTTTAGACACGAATTTGTGGTCTAAAATTTTCAAAACAAAGTTTCACACCCTTACATCATATTCTACTCATTCCAAGCTTTCTGTTATATTTTTAACCAAGTCAATTGGAGCTACGATGCATAAGTTATGGTTCCCAAAAGTTGCTCCACTATAATTGCCACATGGGTCATTGTCTGGATCACAAGGTAATACAATTTCTACTTGGATTGAATTTGTTTCCAAATTAAGAAAATTATTTTATCCTTTGGGTTATATGGAAGGACATGTTTTATTGGTCGATCTTGTCCCTACTAGAAAAACTTATCTAATGAGGCGTAAGGCTCATGTAAAGGTCTTGAATTGTCTCCACAAGATAATAGATATGCATTGAGATTGCATCGATGTCTTTATAGGTGTCCGAGTAGTAGAATAAGGGATTTACACGCTATTAGATAGTGTTTATTACGTGCCAAATGTTACATTTAGGTGTCCAAGGTTTGTCCATGTATGTACCTTTGAACTTATGTTCTAAGCAATACTATAAAATGTTCATTCAAAAATTATGTCACTTTATAGACAAATTTATTTAAAACCTACAATTTGATAAATTATATTTTTTTGAAGTATACAAAATTATAATAAAACATGTAAATGAAAAACGAGATCTCATACACGTTATTATTATACATACATTATATCTATCTCAAAACCTCAAGAGATCATATCAATTTCAAGGCCTCTTTCCTAGATTTTTAGCATACTACAACTATTAATAAATGCTTTACCTTATTTATAATTTTCCCATTGAATGATGACAAATGGTGTCAATAATGATCTTCCCCATAAACTTCAAAAACTATTTTTAGTGACGGTGAAATAGAGATCAAATTTAAAGTTGCAATTAAAAATGAACATAGTCATAGATATTATAGTCGAACGCCATTGTTAGACTAAAATTATAAATGGTCTTTTCGTGTAAGAACACCTAATTATAAAAATATATCTTAATTATGAGCTAGACCTCATAAATCTTTTTATTACATTTATTTATTTTTTCAAATTTTGAAACAATAATTTCTATCTTTTCAAATAAATTATATTATAATAATATATTTAAATGGAAAACTAATTGTGATAATATTTTAATTAAATTTTGCTAATCATATAAATTACATTGAAAACATGCAACCTTATATTTTTAATAAAATTCAATAAATAATTTTTACTATTAAAAAAGATTAAAAGATTATTACCATTAAAATTAAGACAATTATTTTGGGAGTAAAATTTATTAATTTTCTAATTATTAAAATATGGAAAATAGATACTATTGTTGCAAAAAAAAAAAAAGATTTATAAGGATTCTTTAATTCCAAAATATGTTTTTAAAATATAAAAATAATATTGTTGTTAATAAATATAAATACAAGCAATGATATGTTAATACATTCGGGTTTGGTGTTTTGGAAAATAGATTCAATAATATAATTTTATGATGAAAAAATCAGTTGCATGAGAATGGGCTCGCTTAGGGTTTAGGCTCTAGTTGTCTATCCATGCCCACCGTCGTTCAGACGTCCATCAAACCACAGTCCCTTAGGGAAATCAGAGGATTTTTAGTTTTTTTGCTAATTAATTTTATTACGTAAGAATTTACTCCGCCCTTAGGGGCAAAGATGTCCCTTTTAATGGCCTCCATTTTGACACCATCATCTATTGATACATGGATCATTAATGGTGTGGCTACCAACCATGGCTTCGAAGAAAGCTCGAAAGTTTGTCTCGAAGGTATTCGACAAGGTAATGAGTCTGTTACTCATGTACCTGATGTTGTTTTTGATTTACCTACTTTTGATAATGCTTGTAATTGGTTTGAAAATGCACATTGGTGGGTTACTTCCGAGCCCCCCGAGAGCCATTTGAAGCAATCAGGTTGTTGGTGCTCAAAATAGTCTCGCCCCATTTTGCCATTAAAATATATCAATTTACGGCCTCTGTCATATTTTATCTCCCGTGTTGTGCCTGAGAAGTCTTTGCCTTCCTTTTGTTGCCGTAACCAATCCTTCTTGGGCTGCGGATCACGTATGGATCCATAGTTGTTTCCTAGTTACTCGTTTATCCGGGAAGGGTTTGTAATTAGGGTCCCCTGCTCTCTGTTCTTTTAAAACTCGGGCTCTCCCGTTCTTTCTATTTTCCACAATGGGATTTGTTGTCCTTGTAATTTTTGTCATAAATACTTGAAGAAAAATGAATGGATGGAGAAATGTATTTGAACCTTGTAACATTTCTAATTTCTCTATCATTGGAGAAAATTTCATCTCCGTGCTCAAATGGTTGTTTTTCTCGCATTCTATGGTTTGACGGGCATTTCTCCCGGTGGCCAAATTTACACCCTGCATCAACAGGAAACGTGGCCTCTTTTGGTTAGACGTGGCTCAGGGGGGCACTCTAAAATTCTATGGATCGCCTTGACCCAAAATTGGTCCACATGGAGGAACGATGCTCATTTGAAGATTTTCTTTTGGTATGGCCTTGGAGTTACGTCGGGAGGACATGTGGAGGTTTCCGCTGCTTTTCCCAGACTTAGAATTTTTTTTATGCAACTGGTACAATTTGGTGGAACAGGGACATGTGGTGAGCCCGTGCTCATTTAGGGTCTCTGCTCTTGGGAACCATTTTGAAATTAAGCCATGAAGACAAGTGGAGGCATCCGCCGCGGCTTCCCATACTTAGTCTTTTTTCAAAAGGTATTGAGGGGCCTAGGACACATGGAGGGACCGTGCATGTTTGAGGACCGACCCTTGAATTTTATTTTAAAGGAGCGCCAAGAGGAAACTTGGAGGATTTCTCTCACTTTACATTTTGCTTGGAATTTTCAACGGCCAAAGGAGATTGCCTCAAACCCTAACACATGGCACCTTCCGACTGAGCTTTAAGCCTTCAAATAAATTTTTCCAAGCCAAGACACGTGGTGAGCCCGTGCTCATTCAAGATCTCAACTTTTGGGGACCATCTCAAGATGTGCCATTATGACGCGTGGCGTTTGAAAATTCAAAAGGCGGGAAGCGGACCATCGAGACAACTTGGATTTCTTGCCTCTAAAGGATTAAAATATCAAAATGGCCTTGCAAGCCCGATAAAAGAGAGGTCAAGGTTGGTTTTAAAAAGTCAAAGGGGCGAGGAAGAAGACCATCGGAGGTAACTTGGATTTTTGCCTCTTGTTACCAAAAGGACTAAAACATCAAAATGGCCCTGCACCCTGACAGAGAAAAGTCAAAACTTGTCCCAATCAATGGCGGAGGTGTGGACTCTCAGAGGAAAATTGGAAAATTTTCCTTTTGTGGAGAAGGGAGTTAAAAGTAAAAAGGGAAGCGTGTTTTCGATGGGACCCACATCAGAGACTAGAAGTGGAAGGGTGGAGCTGGGGGAAACTTGGAAAATTTTCCCTTTTCCAAAAAGGAGGTGAAATAGCAAAATTTGGTCGCATGGTTCCTTTGGGACCCACCTTAGGACACGTGTCAGGATCATTTCTCAAGGGCGAGGTGTGGAGCAAAATGTGAAATTTTAACATTTTTCCAAAAAGTTGGAAAAGGAAAAAGGGAACCCGTAAACCTATTCTCAATTGGATCTCCCACGTGGATGGTCCAATTTCAAAATAGAAATCAACGGAAGTTGTGCATATGTATCTCGATTTTTCTTCCATTTTCACTCTTGAGCTCCCGGGATGCGTATTATTGTGGGTTTTTATCATTTCTTGGAGTATCCGCACGCCAAATGAAGAGGAACATTAAACTGTATCTGGTTTGGTGGGGAAGATCTCTAAATGTCTCTCGCCATTAATATGTAATCGACTATCATATTCGCCCAATTTTTCTTTCCTCGCACGTGAAAGACCGTTGATATCTGGGTTTGGTGAGAAAAGTCGGGGACGTCTTTTACCATTAAGATGAAATCGACCTCTGGGCTCAATATGATTTTCCATTTTTCTCCCCGGGCACGCAAGGAACCAGATTGGATAGATTAGGGATGGAAGTGGTTAGCGAGTAAAGGGAAAAGTGATCTACCATAAGGAGTTGAATGCGGGAGATGTTTGAAGAAATTTACCCCTTGAGCACCTGAAATTTTTTTACATATTTGATTTTGGGAATCCCAATCAAGATCATGACGAGCACTAGTACAATCAATGTCTCTAGTTTTGGGGGCAAAAGGCTTTGTCGTAAAATGTTATAAATAGGAATGATTTTTCCGTGAAAGGGGTGAAGGTTGGAATGTTGGAGTGTTAGAGGTCAAAACTAATTTTTTAAAAAGCTTGATAGAGCCCATCTTTTGAAGGAATGTTTTGAGAAACATGTGTGTCTCTTTTTTGTTAAACTTGATCATGTCAAGGTGGTTGCGAGTGTACAGCCATTGACAAGCTCTGAGACTGTTCTAGAAAATTTCCCTACGAGATAAGTTTAATGAAATTTGAGTTATTCGTGTTGACTCGAGCAATTAGTGACTTCTTTCTTTCGTAATGTCGCAAATAGGTTTATTCATTCTTATTGCAATCTTATACTGAAATTTTTGTGAAATCACACAAGATCTCGTCCCTATGACAGTTTAATGGTATTTGCAATTTAATTTCAAGAAGAGCCTTCATCTTGGATGAGATAAACAAATTTAAAATCAACTCACTTGTCATTTGTTTATAAAGATTATGTGTAAGTCTTCAGGTGTACCTTAGGAGTGGTTAATCAAAAACTATAGTGTTTAATTGAGTCTTCTAATTCAAGCCTTCGTATTGGAGTCTTAAAGATTATGTGAAAATGTGTTGATTTGGGTCTCCATTCAAGCAAACCTTCGGTTGAAGGAACGCCTTGACTTTTCTCAAGTTTTTCGTTGTGAAGTTGCTCATTGTAAATTCCTTCCAAAGGTCTAGTATAATCAACTTTATCTCGCTTCACATCCCACCAAAATCATTCAAAAATAATTAATCACACCCATACTACCCCTGTTTTTCATGTACATATACAAATGCATAATTTTTACTACCAAAACATACAAAAACAATCAGGTTTTCAATGTCTTTAGTGGCCTCGAACCTTGCCTAGAAAATATATCCATTATCTAAAGTGACAACTCGTGAGAGTTAGGTTTTATTACATTGATCATATTTTCTTCGAAGGTCTTCTTGATACTTCACAAGGAAGAAAATTTCCATCTCCTTTATAAACAATAGGCTACAAAAGAGTACTCTCACCCTAGTTAAAAGCCACAACCATAAAGTAGTGAGGATAGGTCAAATCCTCTTGAGGGTGCTACCCATTTCTCCACATCTGAGTGACAAAGAGCAAGTTGCATTTCATCCCCGGCAACATAACAACACACCGCATGCTCTGCTTGTCTCTAAGCTTCCGCCAAACTCCGTGATGCCTCGGCCTTTAAGGGAGAATCAATATGGGTACTAACACCTTACCGCGCGCCGCTAGGGAAGAAGTGATTATAGTTCATATTCAGAAATGGTAAACACTTCTTATATGTTCTATGTGTTATGTGTAATTCTTTCAGTTCCTACACCTAGTGCACTAGCTTTCATTGATGAATCTGAGTGAAGAAAAGTTAGATCTTTCCATTTCTAGTTTCTTTCAAGCACAACTAAGGTTGAAATCCTTAGTGGCGACTCCCTATTGATTTGATTCTTGATGAGTACTAGTGTCTTAACCTCTATCAAGTGAGATTTGTTACTAATCTTTGCAAAGCTAGAAGGAAGAAGATATTTCTTTACTAGGGATCTTGCTAGGACATTATTTCTAGAGCTGGGAAAAATAAAGTCAAAAGGAAGAAAATCCTAGAGAGTTGTTGGAGATCAGTAAACAAGAAAAGGGATCTCAATTGATGAAAGTGACCGGCCTATCATTGAAGACTGCCATTCAAGTGTTTCTAAATCAGGTAGCCTCTTTGTGGAATTTAATTCTCCAACTGGAGAGGGGTCTTCATTTGATTTTGAAAAGTTTGCTTCTCATCCTGCCCCTACCTTTTCAGAAGTTGATAGGGATTTTCAAGAAACAAGGCCTTTAAGGGATATCCATTTTGAAAGTTATACTCCTTGTGTTTCAAAGACCCTCTCGCCCCTTATCAATTTGTCATCCCTTCAAGGTCACCTCCTCAAAACAACATTGCCCTTCCCCACCCATACTCCCCTTTGTTTTAAACAACTTTGGTCCAATAAATTTTACAGGATCGTTGGTTATCCAAATACGATGCGCCAGGATGTGAGAAATAGATTACCAAAGTTCCAAGGAAACAACACTATAACTGGTGATCAACATTTAAAGCTTTTTATCAATATGATGGAAGAATTTGAGATTGAACATGAAGATGTATATATCAAATTGTTTATCCATACTTTGGAGGAAGATGCTGGGACTGGTACAAAGATTTTCTAGATAATTCCGTTGATTCCTAGACCGAGATGAATAATGCATTTAGATTGTAGTATGGTGACAGAACTGATCCTAGATTTCTTCTATCAAAATTTGAAAACATCAAGAAGAATCCTAATGATTCATTATATGATTTCAACACAAGGTTTAACAAGACCTTGAGGATATTTCTGTTATGTTAAGGCCATGTTATGTTAATCATGTTTGATCAAATATTCAGATGCATTTGCTAAAAATGTTGCTTACTACCTGAGGGACAAAAACCCTACTAATTTGAGGCAGGCATTCACCATGGCTCTGCAAATAGAGAACAACATCAAGGCAATTGGAAAGCCTCCAAAAAGGGAGAGTGTAATACTAATTAACCCAGAAAAGCCTCAAACAAGTAAGGCTGTTGATTTGGAGGAAGTTGTGAAAACTTTGGCAGGGGCTGTCAAAGAAATATCACACAAATTATCTTGGGAAGAAAAGGGAATTGGGCAGAGTTCACAAGGTCAACACAAGCAACAAGGCCAAGACAAGTTCATAAACCATCATAGGAATGATCAAAGGTCTGATGACAGAGGCAAGGGACCTATTGGATTAGGAAATAAACAGTCACATGCCAGGGAAAACAGAATGGTACCTGATCCTTTGGCTGCTTAGAGTTACTGTAGTGGAGGAGACATATGTCATTGATTGGTGAAACATATGTTTCATGCCCCATGCTCCATGTGAGGATGATCGGTAGGAATAAGAAGAAGTGATGACGATAATGATGATGATGTTTGCATGATTGGTTATTCCACGAGTTCACAACAAGGGGTAACTTCAACCGAGGTAAGAAGTGCTAGAACTCGGCCGCCAATTTTTGGGATTGCATCCACCGGATACCTCTTCTTCCTCCCTATCATACTTTAGAAGTAGATATTTTACAAGCTTTTGAGTTTCCCAAGAATCACTTTGAATATTTGAGAGCTTTAATGATAAAGAAGTATGATGGAGGAATCCCATCCGAGGAGGACAGTAATTGTTGATGAACATTGTAGTATCCTAAGAAAAGGAACACAACAAAAGAAGTAAGGTTGTCAAAGGTACAGAGCCTCACGACAAGCCAAAAACTCCATTACTCTCAAATATTCCTAAAGAGGCTCTTAAGAAAGAGGCATTTACCAAGGGCCTTGCTGTCCCAAACAAAAATCATACCCCTCCTCATGCCCAAGCTACTAAAAATCCTGTGCCATATAATGATTCTGTTAACCTTCCTTCCAATTCCGCCTTGCCAAAGTCTGTCCCTTATGATATTTCTCAAGTCTTGATTCAGATCAAGATCTCAGTTCCAATTGTTGAGTTGCTTAGGATTCCTGAGCACAAAAAATGGGCTCTTGAGTATTTGGGGCTGAAAGAGGAGAGAAGCGCCTTGGGTAGAAATATAAACATTGTGGAGACTCCACCAATAATTGAAGAGTTAGAGACACCACCAAAGATTGGAGGAACTAGGTGAACCACCTGAGATTTATTTGGGGACATCCTTGGTGGAGTCTCGTTAAATGTGGATCCATTCTTCACCACTCGATCATTAAAGACAGATTGCTACACAATTGTATGTTTGACCTGTGGGGTATCATGCAATGTTATGCCTCTAGAAGTCATGAATGAGCTAAACATCAAAGTAACAACATCATATGGGAAGTGTACTGCTATGGACTCCAGATAAGTGCCAGTGGTGGGATGTGTGAAAGGTCTGGTGGTGTAGCTTGCAGCTTACCTAGGTAAAAACCTGATGCTTGATGTTGTTATTGTTAATTGCCCAACCAATTGGGGTATGTTGTTATCTAGAAAATGGGTTGCAAGTGTTGGAGGGAGTGTTCAAATGGACATGTTCTATGCTACTATCCCAATTAAGGGCAGCCTTGTCAGGTTGCATGGAGAAAAGAAGATGTTACACCTTAATGAAGATCCCAACAATGCATCTTACGAAGTTTTGTACACAAGTGTTGATGCTGATAAGTGTTGATGGAAAAGAGCACACGATTAAAGAATGCAGTGTCTTGAACAGAAGGCTCTCCGTGGACTTTATTGTTTGATGGAGCTTGCTCCAAGTTTGAAAATGGTGTTGGTGTTGTTTTGATCTCTTCAGGCTAGGAAGAGTTTGTATTTTCTTTAAAACTCAACTTTGAGTGCACTAATAACATTGCTGAGTATGAGGCATTGTTGTTAGGTCTGAGGATTGCTTGGAAATATGGTTTTAAAGACATCATTTTCAAGGGAGATTCAGAATCAATTGTAAGAAATTAAAACCGTATGCCACAAAAATTAGCGAATGAAAAAATACAAACATGTCGTTTGCGATTTCATTGAGAAGTTTGATTCATTCAACATTGTGCATCATGATAGGAAGTTCAATGATTTGGCAGAAAAACTTGTAGTATTGGGATCTCGGTTTGATAATTTTGCAGTGTCCCCATTATGTGATATGATGTTGAGGTGTTAACAAGGCCATCTGTACCTAACAATATTAAGCATTGACAAGTTTTTGATGATGATGCTCAGGTCAGAAGGTTTCTGCAGAACAAAGAGGAGTTTACTGATCAAAATATTGATTGGGAGCCAATGGTGTGCATAGCAGAGGGTAAAAAAACCTTGTTTGGCAAAGGCATCATCCAACTAAAGACTAATACCATTACTTGGAGGAGGGCTGGTTGCTCTAGAATCCAACTTTGATAATGTTGATCGCATTATTAATGATGCATGGTAGCCTTAAGGGATATTGAGGAGCATGACCTGGGTACAAATGAGAAACCAAGGAAGATTTGGTTGGGAAGTAACCTCAAAAGGGAGGAAAAACAACCTTATGTCTAATTGCTAAAAAATATCAAGATTGCATGGCTTGGACTTATTCTCAATTAAAGGCATACAAAGAGGTTTTGTTTTAACATGTGCTTCCCTATTAGTCTAATGCAAAACCATTCGAGCAGTAAACAAAGGCCAATAAATCCACTCTTATCTCTCAAAATGCAAGAGGAACCGAAGAAACCGAGGGATGGAGGGATCATTCAACCTACAAGGTATTCTTCTTGGGTTACAAACCTAGTACTTGTCAGAAAGAATAATGGTGACATCGGGTTGTGTGTGGTTTTTAGAAATTTTGATAGAGCATCGTGAAGGATAATTATCCTTTACCAAACATGGAGAACATGCTACAACTAGTGACTAGTTCGAGCTGGTTTCTCCGGTTATAACTAAGTTGTGGTGAAGGAATCATAAAGAGTTAAAACAACCTTTACCACTCCTTGGGGAACTTATGTATATGTCAGGATGCCCTTTGGACTGATGAATGTTGGAGTAACTTTTCAAAGAGCAATGGATGTTGCTTTTGCTAGTTACATCAATGATTTTATTGATGTCTACCAATATGATGTGAGTATGTTTTCCAGGAAGAGAAGTGATCATTTGCAACACTTGGAGAAAATGCTAATAAGATGTAGAGAATATGGCATTTCACTCAATCCAAAGAAGTGCCATTTTGGAGTGTAGAAGGCAAAATTTCTTGGTCACATTGTGTCACAAGAAGGGGTGATGATTGATCCAGAAAGGATAGAGGCCATCAGCAAGGTCCCAATTCCAAGAACCAAGAAATGAATCCAGTCCTTCTTTAGGAAGATAAACTTTATCGAAGATTCATATCAAACTTTGTTGAGTTGACCATTCCAATTACTTCCATGTTAAAGAAGGACCATGTCATCAAGTGGGAAGAGGATGTGTCATCACCAATCCAAAGCACTATGATAATTCTTCACCGGGAACTCCTCGTGCTATGATTATTTACTAATGCATGACCTTTAGTTTGGTGGATGTAACTGAAACAACACAACAACATAACACAAGAATACCATCGACTATGATAAGACGGAATGATGACAAATCTGAAATATCAAAGTAAATTATAATATTAACATGAAATTGTTACAATCTCACCCATGAGGAACTTCAAGTGTTATTGACTTCACTTGCCTTCCACCAATACTATGGGAGAAACTTTACAATTACACCTCTTAATGGCTTCTTCAACACACCTTTAAACTGATGCTTCCTTTACACACTTCATACAATATTTCTCACTACTTCTTTCTATGCTAAATGAGGGGGGTAGCCTCTCTATTTATAAAATTTTTAGGATTATCCATTTTATCTCTAAGATAGGATAAGAAATCCACTCGACGAATCATATTCCATACCTTAACTCTTATCTCGTACATGTAAGCTTATCTTATAAGATAATTTAAACCTTATCATTTTACATGGGTTCCACATTTTTAGACTTTTTACAAATAAAATACACAAAATATTTATGACCTCACTCCTTGTCCTTATTACCAATATAATATTTCTAATTCCTAATCACGTAGACCCTACTTCTCTAATTACCCAAACTTTGACATTTTAACATTACCGGACCACTTACGACAAATATTTACTTTTACAACATTCATATTGTACTTTGACTGTTACCGTACTCCACATTATTGGCACCGATCTTGGCGATGCCGTTATCTTCTATCGAGATGCTACTCCTAATTATACTTAACAACATCATATTCCTAATACATACATTAATGAAATAGAAATTACGGAGGAAAATTTTAGTGTCGACATCTTCCCCCTTCCTAGCTTCTACTCCGTCCTTGGAGTAGACTATTCTAGTGCTTGGAAAATCTTCAACTTGTCATGGTTGACCCATTTCGTAATGGGAGTGCCATCCAATTCCTCCAAATCGATATGTACCATTTTCATGCACAAATTGCTATTTTGTAGGGCCCCATCCATTTTGGAAGAAATTTTCTGTCTTCTTTTTTTGTATCTGGAATCATATACTAGAACCAAGTCATTCACATGAAATGGAGACCACCGGATCTTTTGATCAAAGTATTCCTTTTGCTTCATTTTCTTGATGGCTTGTATCCTTTGTTATTTCTCTCATTTCCTCCAAAGCAAATGAAGATGTACCAACCTTTCTTTTCTTGAATCACTTTCATCCATCCTTTCATTTTTCATAACTCTCAACGGTGGGAATATCAAACTCAATAGGAAGAAGCTGGATCAATGCCATAGACCAACTAAAATGGGGAGTATCTGTTGCTAACTTTGATGTTGCCCTATATGCCCACAATGCCGCATGAATCCTTTTATCCCATTTATGTACCTGCAAGGCTCGCATCTTTACTAGAATTTGACACAACACAAAATTTGTTCGTTCCACCGTCCATTTGTGCTTGGCTTGTATGTTGTTGCCTTCATTGTGCTTAATAGAAAACTTATTGACTAGGGATTCTACCACCTCATTAATGAAGTGGCTTCCTTGATCTATTACAATTTCTAATGGGCAACCAAATCTGGTGACAATGCATTCATACATGAACCTTGCCACTTCATCCATGGAAGCTGTTTTCAATGGCCTAGCTTCAACCCACTTGGTTAAATAATCTGTGGCAACTACAATATACTTATTTTGGTGTGATGTAGTTGGAAGTGGACCTACAATGTCTATTCCCCACTTTTCAAAGGGACCAAGGGGAAGAATAGGACATAATGGAGCTGATGAAGTCTTACGGTTACCATGTGTTTGACAAATATCACATGTCTTACAATAATTATAACAATCTTTAAAAAGAGTGGGCCAGTGATAACCTGCATCCAAGATCCTTCTTGCTGTAAGTTGTCCAGAGAAGTGCCCTCCACATGTACCATTGTGGAATTCTTCTAGCAGTTCCTTCCCTTGATCACGTCCAACTGCCCTCTTGTACTGTCCATCAGGTCCTATTCGAAATAATACTCCATGCAGAATAGAATATGGATGACTGGCTTGAGTAATCTTTCTCTTAGTCTTTGCATTGGCACCATCAGGAAACTTGAATTCATTTAGATAATTCCAAATATCTATGTATTCACTAGGGATTGTGTCAAGGGATAACAAGGTTGCATCGGGGAAATCATCATCATCACAAGATGATCCTAAACCATCATAGGCTCGAGAGAGTGCATCTGCATTGACATGCTTCTTTCCTGGCCTATCTATAATATCAAATTCAAATTCTTGTAGCAAAATTATCCATCTTGCTATCCTCCCTGATGGGTTAGGCTTATTTACAATATATTTTAGAGCCGATGATCTCATATAACTAGAAATTTTTGCCCTAGCAAGTAATTTCTAAACTTCTTTACAAAGAAAATGATAGCTTGAGCCTCTTTTTCAGCATTTAAGTATAATTTACCTCAAGATGCTAATTTGTCTCCGCTCCCAAAGTAAATTGGATGTTCATTCCCATTTTCATCCTTTTGGCTCAAAGTACTTCCTTCAAAGGAGTGGAGGTAGGATTCCTTCTCACTCTCCATCACCGCATCACCAATCTTTATTTGTTGGAGACGATCATCAACTTCTTCTTCGAGATAATTTTATGGGGTCATGAGTTGGTGTGACTGGAAGGATATCCATGATTGAAACATCAACCTCACTTTCTTCATCTTCAGTGTCCACTTCACCGGGTACTAGAGTAATCAGAGGATGTCCAATCATCGGTTTCATCACTTGAATCCTGAGTTCGCCTTATGATGTCGAGGATCACGTTTATTTTCACCCTCTCTCTACCACATCCAAGTGTCATGAAACCTTCATTCCAAAGTTTCTTGCATGAACTCTCCTTAGCCATGGTCTTCCCAAGAACATTGGGTATGCAACAGTACCATTTTTCATCACCTGAAAGTCTACCACACATACAACACCCATAATAAGATATTGCCACATTTGAAACTACACCTTCTGGTTTAGTTTTTCCTTTATTTAATGACCTTAACATAAGTGTTGAAGGGCGATCAATTTTTAAACCCAACATATTCATTACAGACTCGGTCATTACATTAACTACAACACCTCCATCAACTAAGACATCATGAATTGAAATACCATTACATAATACCTCAGCTTGTGGAGCATAGGGATCCGCCTCTACCTCCAAAACAGGGACCTCAACCTCCTTCCTTCGTCGAGCATTGAGTCCACTTCGCAACTCCCGCCTCTTCTCAGAAGACATAGCCAAGAGTTGACCATATGTAATATTTGCAGGCCTTTTGGACAGATCTTCCAAGATGGAGTATGGTCCTTGCCCCTGTGAAATCAGAAAATCCTACACACCCAACTTTCTTCTCCTATGTTTCTTACTAGTTTCTTCTTTCATCTTCTTAGGATCATTTCCATCTTGATTATCTTTTTCTTTCTTTCTTTTTGTTACAAACACATCTACTTCATTATTTCTGCTCTTATCTACTACATCAAAAGAATTCACAGGTGTTTTTCCTTTATCATTATCTCCTTTACCAGATGTAGAAGCTCTATCTGGACAATTATACTTATAATGACCCTTTTTATAACAACCATAACAAACAACTTTAGAAATATTTCTTTTTGGACCTCTATCTCCTCCCTGAGAACTAAATTCCTTGAAGAAGATTAATAGTTAATCGACCCATCTTTTGAGTAGATCTTCATACTCAGTAGATGTACTAGGAGAAATATTTGTGCTTACCGGGAGTGGTTGTGGATTCTAGACCAAAGGTGCTAGTGTAGGCTCTACTTTAGCAACAATTTCTTTGGGCTCCTCTTCCATGCTTTCTTCTTGCCTTCTTGCAATCTCCTTTGCTTATTCAATGGTAGTTGGGCAAGGTCATACTTCACTCGTTGTCGATCTTTGGCGTCATCCCAAGAATGAAGTGCTTACAGAGGAGATTATCCATGCCATTCATCAACCCATCCGCTAGTCCTTCCTTCCGAATCTAGGCATAGAGCTTCCTCCTTAGCTCTAGAACACGAGCATGATAATCCCTTATCTTCTCCTTCTCTTCTTGGGATAGCTTTGTGATCTCGATCATGAGATCGCATATTTTCGTTATTCACCAAATTCTTCAAGAAAACTTTCAGTTAATAAATCCCATGAATTTTTCACATTATCACCTAGTGTTTCAAACCACCTAAGTGCTGAACCATCCAAAAAGGTAGGAAAAAATTCAGTCCATTGTTCCCTTCTTATAAGGCCATTACAAATACAAGATCGCTTAAACTCTTGAATGAAAGAAGAAGCATCTTCATTAGATTGAGCTGAAAAAATAGGAATCTTTCCCATTTTCAAAAGTAACCACCGTGAAATACCAACTCACAAGTACAATCAACAAGACTTATGTGTACAAATAATTGGAATCACTATACTAGAAAGTGACTTTACACCTTTCTACAGTAAAATAGAAATGACCACGGTAAACTATGGTAAAACTTGACTTATCATGCGGTAAAACTGATTTTCTTGTGGTAAACACTATTCACAGTAAAAAGTGAAGTTCCTTGCGGTAAATACTATTCACGGTAAAAAGTGACTTTACTGCGGTAAATACTATTCCAGCAAAAATGACTTTACCATGGTAACTACTATTCATGGCAAAAATGACTTTACCATGGTAACTACTATGCACAGTAAAAACAAGGTTACCCTCTAATTGATTTTTGACTAAGTGGGAATATCTCTCCAGAAAATCCACCAACGAGGAATGGTCCCAGCAACGGAACCAAAATGTCATCACCAATCGGCACTATGATAATTCTTCACCGGGAACTCCTCGTGCTATGATTATTTACTAATGCACAACCTTTAGTTTGGTGGATGTAATCTGGAAACAACACAACAACATAACACAAGATTACCATCGACTATGATAAGACGGAATGATGAAAAATCTGAAATATCAAAGTAAATTATAATATTAACATGAAATTGTTACAATCTCACCCATGAGGAACTTCAAGTGTTATTGACTTCACTTGCCTTCCACTAATACTATGGGAGAAACTTTACAATTACACCTCAACGGAACCAAAATGTCATCACCAATCCGGCACTATGATAATTCTTCATCGGGAACTCCTTGTGCTATGATTATTTACTAATGCACCTCCTTTAGTTTGGTGGATGTAATCCGGAAACAACACAACAACATAACACAAGAATACCATCGACTATGATAAGACGAATGATGACAAATCTGAAATATCAAAGTAAATTATAATATTAACATGAAATTGTTACAATCTCACCCATGAGGAACTTCAAGTGTTATTGACTTCACTTGCCTTCCACCAATACTATGGGAGAAACTTTACAATTACACCTCTTAATGGCTTCTTCAACACACCTTTAAATTGATGCTTCCTTTACACACTTCATACAATATTTCTCACTACTTCTTTTCTATGCTAAATGAGGGGGGTAGCCTCTCTATTTATAAAACTTCCAGGCTTATCCATCTTATCTCTAAGATAGGATAAGAAATCCACTCTGACGAATCATATTCCATACCTTAACTCTTATTTATACATGTAAGCTTATCTTCTAAGATAAGATAAACCTTATCATTTTACATGGGTTCCACATTTTTAGACTTTTTACAAATAAAATACATAAAATATTTATGACCTCACTCCTTGTCCTTATTACCAATATAATATTTCTAATTCCTAATCACGTAGACCCTACTTCTCTAATTACCCAAACTTTGACATTTTAACATTACCGGACCACTTACGACAAATATTTACTTTTTACAACATTCCTATTGTACTTTGATCATTCATGTACTCCACATTATTAGCGCCACTGTCATCGATGGCGCCGTTATCTTCTATCAGACGCTACTACTAATTATACTTAACAACATCATATTCCTAATACATACATTAATGAAATAGAAATTACGGAGGAAAATTTTAGTGTCGACAGATGCCATTCAAGCTTTCAATGGGATTAAAGAGGCATTAAATCATGCACTGTTCTAGCAGGCCTAGATTATAAGAAGCATTTTCAATCTGTTTTCTTTTACTTGAGAGAACACTATTGCATCTGTCTTGTTGCAGAAAGATGAAGGAGGAGCTAAAAGGCCAATTGCCTTTTTCAGTAAGGCATTGTAGGGGGCTGATCTAAAATACACCATTATGGAGAAACAAACATTTACCTTGGTAAAAGCAACAAAGGTTTTCAGGCCTTAAATTTTGAGTTCTAAGATTGTTGCTTATGTTCCCCATATCATGGTGAAAGACATCTTGTCAAAGATGGAAGTCTCAAGCAAAAGATGTAGATGGGTAAACAAGTTGCAAGACTATGACATGGATATCCAAACCACGGAGTTGGTGAGAGGTTTGGGCTTGGCTAAGCTTATGGCTAAGAGCAACTTGCAAACTGTTGAGGTGAATGAGGTAGGAGAAGGAAGGGTAGATGTCTTTGAGAAACTAATGAGTTCTGAGTGGTACAAGGATGTGATTTTTATCTCAGACATTTATACTACCCTGAGTATTTGAGTAAGAACCAAAAAGGGCCCTTAACTTGGCTTCCCAGAAATATGTCATTACTAATTATGGGTTAGCTTTGAAGAACCTTGAGGGAGTTCTCTTAAGGTGCATTACTGAAGATGAAGTCCCCAAGATAATTACCTGATCTCCATGGAGGAGTTTGTGGGGGGCATTTTGTTGTAAGGGTCACAACACACAAGATCCCGAGGACTGGTTATTCGTGGCCAACTCTTTTCAAATATGCAACTCTTTTGGTTAGAAAATGTGAGAGTTGCCAGTGCTTCTTTGGAAGACTGAAAGCTTCAGGCTCCCTTCCTTTGCAACTTGTATCAATTGAATCTCTGTTCAAGCAATGGGGAATGGATTTCATTGGTGAGATTTCAGACCCTTCAAGTGTTGGCCATAAGTGGATTCTTGTAGCCACACATTAATTCACCAAGTGGGTAGAGACAATCCCCACCAAAAGGGCAACACACCAAATTTTCATGGACTTCGTGCTGAACCATATCATCTGCAGTTTGGGGTGCCAGTCAAAATTGTTGCTGACAATGCCATGAGCTTCAGAGCTAAACCCTTGGTGGCAATGTACAAAGAATATGGGATCAGTTTGACATATGCTTCTAATTACAATCCCCAAGGAAATGGACAAGATGAGTCTAGTAATAAATATATTTTAAAGATTATCAGGAGAACCTTGGAGCTGAACAAGAGAAAATGGGGTGAGCGGACTGAATTTTGTTGTCAGGTAGACCAAATTACGTTAAAAGAGCCACTAGAAAGAGGTCGTTTGAGTTTGTGTATGGAACTTAGGCCCTGTTGCCCTTGCATATGCAATTATCCTCATATCAGTTCATGTAACAACTGGAAGATAAAGAAGTAAGTCCATATGATGCCCGCATTAATCAAATTGTTAAACTTGATGAAAGTAGGGAATCCCGCCAAAGGCATGTAAAGTTTAGGAGAAGTGAAGAATTTGTTCGACAAGGTCACCCCAAGAGCTTTCAATGTTGGAGATCTCGTGCTGTTATGAGATAGCAGACACGAAGATAAGTGTAAGCATGACAAATTTGATGCTTTATGGATGGTTCCTTACTCCATTGATATTAGAATTGTTGAACATACCTTCTTCCTAAAGGACTTAGATGGGGAATTTATCAAACTACCTGTTAATGGAAGGCATTTGAAGCATTTCTTGGATTGATTCCCCAAAATTGAGGTGAGCATCATCTGTACAGTGTATAGTTTGTTGGTTTGTTCTCTGTCTTTTGTGTTTTGGTTTGTTCTGGCCCTTGGTGCCCTGGTTTTGTTGGTTTCTTGGTTTGTTTCTAGGGATGGTTATGGTTTAGAGATTTGCGAGTTGACTCCTTTTCCCAAAGGATATTTTTGGCACTTAGTCTACCTTTGTTCTTGTGGCACTCATGGGGAGTGCCCATCCCAGTCGGAGCCGATGTTGGTGCTTAAAATAGTCTCAACCCATTTTGCCATTAAAATCTATCAATTTACGGTCTCTACCATATTTTATCTCCTCGTGTTATGCCTGAGAATTCTATGCCTTCCTTTTGTTACCATAACCAATCCTTCCTGGGTTGACAATCACATATGGTTCCATAGTTGTTTCCTTGTTTCTCTGTTTATCTGGAAAGGGTATGTAATTAGGGTCCCCCATTCTCTTTTCATCTAAAAACTCGGGCTCTCCCGTTCTTTCCATTTTCCACAATCGAGATTTGTTGTCCTTGTCATTTTTGCCCTAAATACTTGAAGAAAAATGAATGGATGTAGCTCGAGAGGAATGTATTTGAGCCTTGTAACATTTATAAATTCTCTGTCCTTGGAGAAAAATTCATCTCCGGGCTCAAATGGTTATTTTTCTGCATTCTATGGTTTGATGGGTGTTTCTCCCGGTCAAATTTACATCCTTGCATCAATAGGAAATGTGGCCTCTTTTGGTTGGATGTGGCTTAGCGATGCACTCTAAAATTCTATGGATCGCCTACACCCAAAACTGGTCCACATGGAGGAACGACACTCATTTGAAGATTTACTTTTTGGTTTGGCCTTGGAGTTGTGCTAAGAGGACACATGGAGGTTTCCGCTGCTTTTCCCGGACTTAGAATTTTTTTTATGCAGATGGTACAGTTTGGCAGAACAAGGACACGTGGTGAGCCCGCGCTCATTCAGGGTCTCCACTCTTGGGCACCATTTTGAAATTACGCCATGAAGACACGTGGAAGCATCTACCTGGGCTTCCCATACTTAGTCTTTTTTCAAAAGGTCTTGAGGGACCAAGGACACATGGAGGGACCGCGCATGTTTGAGGACTGACCCATGAATTTTATTTTAAAGGCGTCAGGAGGACACTTGGAAGCTTCCGCTCACTTTACATTTTACTTGGACTTTTCAACGGCCAAAGGAGATTGCCTCGAACCCTGACGCATGGCACCTTCCATTGAGCTTTCAGCCTTTAAACAAATTTTTTCGAGCCTAGAAAAGTTGTGAGCCTGTGCTCATTCAAGATCTCAGCTTTTGGGGACCATCTCAGGATGCGCCATCGTGATGCATGGCAATTTTAAAAGTCAAAAGGCATGGAAGCGGACCATCGAGGGCAACTTGGATTTTTTGCCTCTAAAGGATTAAAATATCAAAATGGCCCGCAAGCCCGATAAAAGGGAGGTCAAGGTTGGCTTTCAAAAGTTAAAGGGGTAGGGAAGTGGACCATCAGAGGCAGCTTGGATTTTTTGCCTCTTGTTACCAAAAGGATTAAAACATCAAAATGGCCCGCAGACCCGACAAAGAAAAGTCAAAACTTGTCCCAGTCAATGGCAAGTGGTTTGGACTCTCGAGGGAAAATTGGAAAACTTTCCTTTTGTAGAGAAGGGAGTTAAAAGCAAAAAGGGAAGCGTGTTTCCACTAGGACCCACGTCAGAGACTAGAATTGGAAGGGCGGAGCTGCGGGGGAAACTTGGAAAATTTTCCCTTTTTCAAAAAATAGGTGAAATTATAGAATTTGGCCGCGGTTCCTTTGGGACCCACCTTAGGACACATGTCAGGATCATTTCTCAAGGGCAGAGGTATGGAGAAAAATGTGAAATTTTTACATTTTGCCAAAATTTGTAAAAGGAAAAAGGGAACCCACAGGCTTGCTCTAAATTACATCTCCCACGTGAACGGTCCAATTTCAAAATAGAAATCCACGGCAGTTGTGCATTTGTATCTGATTTTTCCACCATTTTCACTCCTGAGCTCCCAGGGATGTGTATTCTTGTGGGTTATTTTATCATTTCTTAGAGTCTCTTGCATGCCAAATGAAGAGGAACATTAATCTTGTATCTTGGTTTCTGATGAAGGTCGTAAACGTCTCTCGCCATTAATATGTAATCATTTGTTGGATTCGACCCGATTTTTCTTTCCTCGCACGCGAAAATCCTATTGATATATGGGTTTGGTGAGAAAAATTCGGGGACGTCTTTTACCATTAATATGAAATCTGACCTCTAGGCTAAATATGATTTTCCATTTTTCTCCCTAGGTACGCAAGAAACCAAATTGGATAGATTAGGGGCGGAAGTGGTTAGCGAGTAAAGGGAAAAGTGATCTACCAGAAGGAGTTGAATGCGAGAGAGGTTTGAATAAATTTACCCCCTGAGCACCTGACAAATTTTTACAGATTTGATTCTAGGAATCACGATCGAGATCATGGCGAGCACTAGTACACTCAATGTCTCTGGTTTTAGGAGGAAAATGCTCTATTGTAAAATGTTATAAATAGGCATGATTTTTCTATGAAAGGGGTTGGAGGTTAAAATGTTGGAGTGTTAGAGATCAAAACTAATTTTCTAAAAAGCTTGATAGAGCCCGTCTTTTGAAGGACTTTTTTGAAAAACTGTGTGTCTATTTTGTGTTAAACTTGATCGTGTCAAGGTGGTTGAGTGTACAACCATTGAAAATATCTAAGACTGTTCTAGAAACTTTCCCTTGCTGATAAGTTTAATCAAATTTGAGTTATTCTTTGTTGACTCTGAGCAATTAGTGTCTGCTTTGTTTTAAAATGTCTACAAATAGTTTTATTCGTTCCTATTGCAATCTTATAATTAATTTTTTGTGGAATCACACAGGATCTCGTCCTTATGACAGTTTGATGGTATTTTCAATTTCATTTCAAGAAGAGCCTTCATCTTAGATGAGATAAACAAAATTAAAATCAATTCACTGTCATTTATTGATAAAGATTGTTTGTAAGTCTTCGGGTGTACCTTAGGCATGGTTAATTAAAAACTATAGTTTTTAATTGAGTCTTCTAATTTAAGCCTTCGTATTGGAGTCTTAAAGATTATGTGAAAACGTGCTGATTTGGGCCTCTATTGAAGCACACCTTCTGGTTGAAGGAACGTCTTGAATTTTCTAAAGCTTTCCATTGTGAAGTTGCTCATTATTGTAAAGTCCCTCCAAAGGTCTAGTATAATCAACTTTATCTTGCTTCACCTCCCACCAAAATCATTCAAACATAATTAATCACACCCATACTACCCTGTTTGTCATGTACATATACAAATGCATAATTTTTACTACTAAAACATACGAAACAATCAGCTTTTCATTGTCTTTAGTGGTCTCGAACCTTGCTCGATCATATTTTCTTCCAAGGTCTTCTTGATACTTCACAAGGAAGGACATCTCCATCTCCTCCATAAACAACAAGGCTAAAAATGGTCCTCTCACCCCTGGTTGAAAGGCACACCCATAAAGTAGTGAGGATAGGTCAAATCCTCTTGAGGGTGCTACCCATTTCTCCACATCCGAGTGACAAAAAGCAAGTTGCATTTCATCCCCAACTACAAAACGACACACTACATACTCTTATTTTCTCTAAGCTTCATGATAAACCTATGATGTTGCTCAACCTCTGAGGGAGAATCAATTTGGGTACTAACAGGGGTCATAATCACCTGGAAGAGCCATGGTGTGAAGCTCGAAGGTGTCCAAAACCTTGGAAAGGGGTTTTTCTTGTTTCATTTTTTGAACCCTGAACATTGTAAGGCTATTATTAAGCATGGTCCTTGGTTTATCCATAACTCGTTGGTTGTTTTCTCTAACTGGACTCGAGACTTTCAAATCTCACAACAGGAGAATCTCAAGGTCCCTGTCTAGATTGAGTTTCCAGGTTACATTTTCCTTTGTGGTATTTTATATGGGTTCTTTTCAAACCCTTGGTATGGCTCATTTACAATGAGAAACCCAGATTTTCTAATGCTCATCCTTAACGATGTGTGTGTTGAAGTGGACCTCTCAAAGGATCTTAAGGAATCGATTGATATCTAGGTTGGCGAAAACCGATTCACTTAAATGGTTCTTTATATCAATCTGTTGAACACCTACTTTCGTTATCAGTCATCTGAGCACATGATTCGTGAATGTCCTCTCATGCCCGATTTGCTTCCTGCTCTTGTAGAAAAAACACCTTCAAACCCTAAAATTTCATTCAAGGGTTGGGTAACTGTGACTAATAACAAGGGTGTTTTAAAGGGCCCTACAAAACGCAAACTTTTGTTTATCATCTTGTTGTCAAGAATGGTGCTAGTGCCTCCAAAACTCCTCTGGCCAAACATCCTTAACTTGCTAAGCTAGACCCACCTATTTCCCACTCACATGTGGCCATGACTATTATTTCCCCGGTTTCTCTTCCGGATAACCCCTGTAATGGAGTTTTTGTGTAGCCCTATAAAGATAGAAAAACATGTTCTCGTATCCCTTCCCCATGGAGGATGGTGAATATGTGCAAGACAAGTGTAGACCTTGGACCTTTGGAGAGCATTTGAGCCGGTTCTCAACCAAACCTCTTTTTCTCCCAATCAATATGAAGTCCTCTCTACGTTGGATGACGAGGGAAATATGAATTTAGATATTTCTCAATTATTTGCGTACTTTTAAAATATATGAGGACTTACTGAACTAACTCGACGTTATCTGGTCAGGAACAATTGTCAACACTTTAGTCATATGAAAATTTTGTGTTTGCAAGAAGTTAAGCTTTCTAACTTTTTGTTACATTTTGGAGCATGTATTATTTGGCCACAGGCCATTTGTCACACCTCTAGTCATGAGCAGGGCCACGGTGGGGTTATGAATTTGATTTCTCTTTAAATTTCCCAATATGTGATCTTATGGGGTTTGGACCCCACGCATTGTGTGGTGTGGACTTTTTTTTTTCTTTTGATGACAATATGTTTGGTCTTGCTAACATATATGCCTCTAATGATGCAGGGGAAAGGGTTGTTTTGGCGTTGGCTTATATATTCTCTGTCGGATGCTTTTTGGGTGGTGTGTGGTGAATTTAACATGATAGAGAACCTAGAAGACAATCAGGGTAGAATGCCAATGAGGTGGTGTGCGGGAGAGAGGGAAGCCTAGTTTTACTTCAGGCATAAATCGAGCCTTTTCAACCTAATCTCCCTTTCTATCATCCTTCTTCAGCTCCTTGGTTTACTTGGTCT
Organism: Taxus wallichiana var. yunnanensis; assembly: GCA_018340775.1. Classification (NCBI taxonomy): domain Eukaryota; kingdom Viridiplantae; phylum Streptophyta; class Pinopsida; order Cupressales; family Taxaceae; genus Taxus; species Taxus wallichiana. The sequence goes on from CM031244.1 coordinate 599,211,146, forward strand.
AATTTCGGGATGGGTAGGATCATGTTGTTAAAAGGCTTAACCATGCTCTTATGCCCTCTCAATACTTTTTCTTCTTTGTTCTGTCTCAGCTAACCTTGTGGTTGTGGCCAACACTGCTCTGCTCTCATACCACTCACCCATCTTTTTCAATATTTCTTGGAATCAACCTATTACGAAATAGAAGGGCATTTCTCAATTTTATCTCAATACTTCTCACCTCAAACATGCCCAGACTGTGTCTCACATACAATGCATTTGGAACCTAGTCCCTCGACCTTCAAATTCCTCTGGATGGATTCAGTGGTGGAATGATGCCATCAAGTGCACTAGTATTTTTTGTTCACTTATGGTAAGCATGCTTCCATCTTCAGAAAAAATGATCATGCAACTACCTATCATGAGTTTGAAAGAATCTCACATGAACTTGAGGATTCTCCCTCAACAAAGATTTACAGATCTCAGGTTGTTGTTTGGAGGCATAATATTAAGATTCATGAAGTTTACAATGCCCATGGAGCTCAACTATGTGTTAGACTACATTGGATTAAGATTGGTGATAAAAATTCCAAAGAATTCTTCGCCATGCTATGTTCCAAACACTCTTCAGATAGGATAAAATCCATTTTTCATGATAATGTAAGACTAACTACCTTACCTAATATCCTTCATGCCTTTGTCCAACACTATCATGGAGTTTTTGTAGCTCAACCTACCACTCCTGCTAGAGAAGAAGCTCTTTTGAAATGTCTTCAGGTGGTTCCTTGCAAAGTCTCCCACTCTCATAGGACTACTTGTGATCACCTTCTTTCACTCTCTGATCTGAAGGAAGCTACTTTTCAAATGGCAGCCAACAAGGCTCCTAGAGTTGATGGTTTTCTAGTGGAATTTTACCAAACCCTTTGGGACACGGTAGGTCTAGACCTCCACCATGTTTATTTGGAAGCCCTTGATTCCAATTCCCTGGGAACCTCATTAATCAAGGTACATCAAATTCATACCCAAATCGGGGATCTTTAAATCATCACCAACTGGAGACCCATCACTTTGCTTAATGTTTCTTATAAGATTATTGCTAAAGCTTTAGCCAACAAGATTGCTAATCTCTTGCCCTTAATTGTTAGAAGTGAGAAAATTGGATTCATTAAGAACATATTTATTCTTGATAATATCATTGTTGTTTGGGAAGGAATGGAATGGGCTCACAATCATCACAACAAGCTCTGTTTGTTAAGATAGATTTTGCTAAATCTTATGATAAGATTGAGTGGTATTTCATTTTAGCCATGCTCAAGGCTCTTGGATTTGGCCCTAGGTTGTGTAGTCTATTCAAATGTTTTTTCATAATGTTGGGGCTTGTATTACTATTAATGGGGTGCAGTCTTCTAGGTTTGGTCTTTTAGGTCAATTCACCAAAGTTGCCCTCTAGATTCCTCCCTATATGTGTTGGTCGTTGAAGGTTTAAATTAGATTCTCTCCCACATAGCTTCTCAAGGACTTGTTAAAGGTACCTGTTAACTTGAACTTATCAATATGTTATCTATGGTCATTTTATTGATGATTCATTTCTCACTCTCTTGGAGGAAGAACAATCTGTGTGTCAAGCACTGGATTGTTTAGACATTTTTTGTCTTGCTTCAGGGTCTGTTATTCAATGGGAGAAAACCCAGTGCTATAGCACCTCAACTACCCATGCCTCATTGGCTTGCAGAGATGAAGTGGAGTTGGATTGAGCCTGGTGTGTAGTTTAAATTCTTTGGGATCCCTTTTCCTTCCAGGCCACATCTGCTCAACTTTGGGCATCATGTTGTTTAGAGAGTTGAACGCAAAATTTCTTATTAGATCTCTAAGCCTCTCTCTTTAGTAGGTAAGTTTCAAACCTGCTCTAAAGTGTTGGCTGACATACATGTTTATTATTCTTCTTGTTGGGCTCCTTCTATTCCCTCTTATACCAAACTTGAGAAGTTACTTCTGGACTTTTTGTGGGCCAAAACTGTAGGGCACAAGGGTTTCCATAGGGTGGCTTGGGACATTTGTTGTATGCCTAAAGAAGCTGGGGGATTAGGTCTGATTAACATCAAACTCTAGGGAGAGGTAATTTGTGTTAGATGAATTTTGTGCAGTGTAGAGGGAAATGAAGCTTGGAAGGTGCTTATTCGGCATGGCATTTGTCGGGGTTCCTTTGGGAAGGCTCGCTTATAAAGGCCTTAATTTCCAATATTCGTTGCTTTTTCCAGTTTTTGTTAAGGTTAAAGGTTCATTCATATTGCAGAGTATCTGGAAGGCCTGGGAGTTTCTCAAACCTAATCTGATTTGGGTGGGTGATGGTTTCAGGTCTGGTCTTTCTATTAATTCCGTGTCTCTTTGGTGGTACCCTGTGTTTTCTTTTTAGGACAAACCCATCACTTTAGCCCCTGGTCTAAATCTCTCAGATTGTTTAAAAAGGGAATTCAGTTCATTGGGGATTTATTCTGCAAACATTCCAGAGTCTGGCTTTCTTGGGATTCTATTGCTTTAAAATTTCAACTTCTCCCTACCTATCTGACAATTGATTAAAGGTATTCCTGATGAGTATTTGCATAAAATTGGGCTTACCTTTGTTATTCCTTGGTGGCGTGACTAGAATTGTCCTATTGTTATGGCTTTCGATGGTACAAAGCTTCCCTCTGTTATTCATTGTTGGATCCTAAAGTGATTGATTTTTCTATGCTTAATCAACTTTGGTGACTTTCCTCTCCGGCCTTTATTTGGTCCCATCGATTTCAAAGGGTTTGGTCTTCTCATGTTGAGCCCAAGAAATCCCATTTTCTATGGTGTGTCTTTCATCAAGGCCTTTTGGCTGGCACTCGGCTCATTCATATTGGGTTTAATCCTATGTTTTTGTATTGCCAACAAGTCAAAAACTATTAAGCACAATTTTTGGTTTTTCTATCGGGCACAAACGGATTGGTGATGGATTCATACCCTTTTCTATGGATTTTTTCAACTGGAAAATGGATCTTTTGGGGAACTCGACCATGCTACCCGCAATTTAAAAAAAAAATGGCACATCTTAAGAAGTGAAATATTATTTGTTCTTTGGAAAGATAGAAAAAATGTAGTTTTTAATAGTACTACGCTTGATTATGATTTCTCTATTACTAATAAAGTGCTTGTGATCTCTAATGTCATGCTTCATACTAAAAATTAGGTCACTCGAGGTGGATCGCCTACAAGCACCTCCTCGACCACCGGAGTTTGGCCCTTGTGCTATCGGTCAGGTTACCCCGGATGCACCCCTGTACCGTCGTTCACCGCCGTTGCACCGTCATTTTCCACTTCCACCTCCAGGCCATGAGTGCGGGCAAGCTCATCGATGCCCGCGGAGTCTTTCTCCTTAGTGGAGATCTCCCGCTCTCGATTGCCTTCACCTGTGCTTCCTCCGCCGGGTGGCTCTGGTTGGTTTTCTCCTAGTCAAGGCAAGTTTCCTTGGTTCTCATTGGTCATTTCTCCCAATCGACCTGATGACAATTTTGGTGATCAATAAGATAATGGATGGGATGGGTGGGATCCTATTTCTGATGAGGCTCACCCCTCTGGTTTAGGTTGGGGCGACAAGCCTGACAGTCCCCCTCCCCCGCCACTTGCTTCCATGTTCGCGGCTGCTACTTAGTTGTGCTCTCTTTTTTTGGTTGAAATTTGCACTATTTATGTAGTTGTTTTGGTGTTATGACTTGCCTCTCTCGAGGCTTCTTTTAGCTCGATGTGACTTTTGGCATTCTGGGGTGTGACTTTTCCACCCATTTTTGTACGAATGACATTGTATATATTGTTCTATTAATATAAAAGTGCATTTTTCAATAAAAAATAAAAAAACATATGTAATATAATTAAAATGTTAAAAAACACTTTTTTCCATTTTAATTTACATCAATTCATGGTGCATTTAAAAATATTTCATTAATGCATTGAATATATTTAGTCCCCACTTTTCAAACTAATAAACCTGCACAATTTTTAACTAAATAATTATTAAAATTCATTTATATTTAATTTCATTGGACTGTAAATTTATATGTTATTGTAAGCTTAGGAAAAATCGAAGAAAGATGATGTCAGAACATTTATTGTAATTCATCCTATCTTGTACATGCGTATATGTTTAGCGTTATTTTAATAACCATTTGGTTTTTAGCACTTCAGTTTTTGTCGCTTTCTCTACCAAACCAAAAAAATCTTTGTCACTTAGAAAAGGATGGCTGGGGCGCCAAGGACATTTTGATTTTAATTCAAAGCAATGAATATTACCGCCTCATTTGGCTATTAAAATTGGCCAAATTGTAGGGTATCTGGTCAAGGCATTTTTCTCCAAATTTTGTTTCAGAGCCACAACAGAATGGTGAACTTACTCAATTGAAGCTAGAAATCCTTGCCCATATGATACTTTGATTTTGGAGGCAACTACTGTGAATTAAATAAGCAAATATTTGGGCGGAATAAACCTTACTTATAATTTTTAGCTTTTGTTATTTTGCTTTCATTTTTTAACATAGATTATCTATAAGCTCAAAATAAAAAAACATTATTAATTTATCAAGAATTTAAGTCGAGGATTGGTTTCAATTTTATGCGGATTGAAAGATTTCTATTATATTTCAAGCACACAGCTAGGATCTCACAATTTCCACTATCACCTTAAAAAACTTAGAATCCTAAAGGTATAAACTACAGAGTAACAAACATCCAACAAATCTTTGTAATCACATGTATCATCACGACACAATCATCCTCGACTCAATGTAAATATGATATTTTTTAAGGCTTCAGAGTCTTTCGGAAGTTGTATTATAGAAATTTGTTACTAGAAGCAAAATCCTATCGGCAAAAGGGTTTTGAAATTTCCAAGGGACGAAATAATTTGATTCTCACTTCTTTCTTCCCTCCACCTCATTATTTCTAATTCTATATATTCACCCTACTGCACGACCTCCATTGCTAAAAGGTATGAAAAATATTTGCCAATTTCTAATTACTGCCCTTAGTACCTCCTGCAAATATTGAAACTTGGTGAGTTTTTATGAGTAGGCATTATCGAACAGTGAGACTACATGGCCACATTTAAAATTCTAAGATCCATCCAAAAATAATTGGTTACAAAATTCAATGCCATGATTTTTTTTAAGAGTATAAACTATTTATTGGGTATTTTCAACCTGCAATTTATGAATTTTGCTTACAACAATTGTGACGTTGTCAGAATAACTTATTTATTTTTAGGTTTAGTATTAAGGACTGATAAAACATGTTTAGTGTTAAAGATCCAGAGTATCCATTTAATTAAATTCCACACAACATTCTAGCTTCATCTTTTTTAATATGAGAAACATTTATACTTACATGGATTCTTAGTGAGCTAAACAAATTCATAGAAAAATTTCACAAGTGAATGGATTGTTTTGAAAATTGATCCCCTAAACCATTAAACAAGCCTCCACTTTAAAACCCTTAAAAATTTAATTCTCCTTCCCGAACCTAACTAGATATTAAACAATTAAATAACTAAACAAGATGTCATTTTCTGGAATGATCATTGTAACTTTCTAAAGATATGAATTTGCTCGACACATTGACATTGTTTCACTAAACATGAACAAGAAGTGTCCATCCCAATCAATAACCTTTTCCAACATACTACTAGCTTATATATTACAATTTTTTCTAGAGTAGTACTTAGCAACATCATTGCTCTTGTTTATATATATAGAAGATATTAGATAAGTAATCTGAATTAATTGTATAAAATTAGGATGGTGTGAAATTATAATTAGATGAAAAGTATATGGTAAAAATATATGGTTTGGTGGAGTGCAAATAAGCATCGAGACTCCTCGTAATTGTGTGTTTCTTGTGCAATGGAAATAATTGTTGGCAAAATTTAGTGCCAAATGCAACCAGTAAGGGAAAGACACAACCAAAAATGCAAATAACACACACACATAAAATATATTATATTAATTTGAGAAATTTTACAATCTCAGAGTAGCTTCTACTGTTTTTCAATTGTTTCTCTTCTTGTGTCCAAATCTTCTTTTCTTCTTCTTACAAAAATTTCCTCTTTCACAAGCTACTGCTTTGTATTTTCTTTCTCTGTATTTTCCATCTTTCTATTTCCCCCTCTATTTCTATTTCTATTGTGTTGCTGCACTCTTTCTCTCCTTTTCTCTATCTCCTTCGAGCTGTTGCTCTCTTTCTATTATCTATTCATGCTAACATTATGTTGTTGCTCATAAATTTATATATCTCCCTCTTTCTATTTTTACTATTACCGTAAAAATAAAAATATTTAATTTTCTTTTACTATTAAAAACCATGCCCCAAAAATTATAATATAATATATAAATTATAAAGTATTATATGCATAGGCCTTTACAAATATTCCACGACCAAATAACAAAAAAAACAGACCCAAAATATATATGCAAGGGAATTAATTCCAGGACTTTAAAGTCTGCAGGGAGGAGGGCTAAACAAAGTCAATGGAAAGGGGACACATGGACAAGGACATTGGCGAAGGGGGCGCCAATGCCTTTGGATTTATGATGTTCAATGTTACATGTCATACTAAAATTATTTGACGGTTCAGAAATTCATATGGACGTCAAATTTGTTTTTATGATAACTATTACAAAATACATAATTGAGTTAAACTTTATATAGATTTTGTTATTTGTAACATTCTCCCATAGTTATGTGAGTTTTATTTGATTCTGGATAATATATAAGACTAATAAATTCCATATTTTTTCACATATTTATTTTTCTCATGAAAAATCCTTAAACATCATTAAATTTTATGAGAATATAAAAATAAAATTTCATATTATAATTTTAAAAAATTGTTGAAGAAAATAATAGAAATTACTCACCCAAAATCATTGGTGCAAACTTATAATTATGTAGAAAATGAGTTATAGCTTCCAACTATTGAGTTGTGGAACTCAATTACTTCAGTTTAACATGTTATATCAAACTTGTTGGAAAACATAGTAATCGACATCGGTTATGGAGGGACCGACATTGGTCACCTATGATTGACATCAGTCAAGCAAGTAGGAACCGACATCGGTTAGGGCTAACCGGCGTTGGTTACCTATGTGTGGGTGTTTTATTTAACTCATGGGAATTAGATCTAATTTTAGCATTAAAGCAGATCTATTGATTGTAATTGCATGACTAAGTGCCCTAAGTTTATATAAGGTATATATAGCTTGGTATGTAAGGTCGAGAATAGTAAGTGGAGAGAGAGTTAATGATTATTGTGAAAATAATTATGAGAGAGAATTCTTGGAGAAGAAGGACAAGCTTGAGAGAAAGAAAGTCATGTACATCGTGAGAGGTGAGGAAGATTGCAAATATTTATTGTATATCTTCAAAGCTTTGGATAATAGATTGGATTGATTCTTGGTGGATGTAGCCCACACTAAGTGAACCACGTTAAATCTGGTGTTGATTTACATATCTTGTTTTGTATATTTATTCTAGTAGAATATACACGTTTATTGCATGTATGCTTAGATCGATATATTATCCGTACAACCTTGTGCTAACCCCAAAAAGCGATATCAAAGCTTTGTTTGAGGGTTTTATGTGTTGACATGATTTACTCACGAGATGGTTTTCGATTGAGTGGGAGCTACAATAATAGAAAAAGAAAACAAATATAAGATAGAGAAGTTTGACGACCGAAATTATCAATTATGGAAGATGCATATTGAGGATTATCTATATCAAAGAGATTTGTACTTATCGTTGGATGAAAAGTCTAGACATATGAAGATGACTGATGAAGATTGGAAGATTCTTGATAGAAAGGCTTTGGGATCTATAAGATTTATCTTGACAAGATCTCGTGGCTTCCAATATTACGAAATCGACATCTATTTAGTTCTAAGATACATGAACGTGGATCTGCGTCTACTCATTTGAATGATTTTTGATCTATTGTAAATCGTTAAAATTGGTTGATATTCCATTTGTGATGAAATGAAATAACTCTTATTATTATGTTCTTTTTTTATAGTTGAGATAACTTGGTAATGGTTGTTAATAATAAAACATCTACTAATAATATTTTTAAGTTTGATGATGTGGTTAGTATAATATTTAATGAAGAAATTCATAGGAAAAGTATAGAGGAATCATTATCTGGGAATGTTTTGAATGTAGAAAAAAGAGGTAAAAAGAAGGAGAGATCCAAGATTAAGAGTAATGAGAAATCAAATTTAAGGAATGACAAATCTAAATCCAAATGCAAGGGAATTACCTATTGAAATTGTGGAAAAAAATGACATGCAAAGAAAGATTGTTAGTCAAAGGATAAAGAGAACCAACACCCAGAAAAATGTAAAGAGTCAAATATTGCGACAAAGGTAATGCAAGATACTCTTATTCTTTCTTTCGATAATAGAATAGAATCAAGGGTTTTAGATTCAGGAGCTTCTTTCCATGTAACCTTTGATAAGGGTTATTTCATAAATTATGTCCAGGGAAATTTTGGGCATGTTTATTTGGGTGATGATGAACCTTGCAGTATTATTGGTAAATAAAAGTTCATCTAAATTACAGAATGGAAATACATGGGTATTGAAAGATGTGACACATGTGTCAAGCCTCAATAGGAATCTTATTTCTGCAAGGCAACTATGTGAAGCTGGTTGCATGGTTACATTCACAACATACTCTTGGAAAGTCACCAAGGGTGTCTTTTTGTTGTGGCAAGATGCAAGAAGTTAAGAACGATATATTTATCTACATGTGTTCTTGATTCTTTTTGTGTTATCTACTTAGGATTTAGATGCATCCATGACGCATAATTGGTTGGGCCATATGAGTCAAAAACGAATGCAGATCTTAAAGGTTGAGGGTAAGTTATCAGATTTGAAAGATTTAGATCTTGATTTTTGTGAGCATTGTGTCTTTGGAAAGCAAAAGAGAGTGAAATTTCTCAAAGTTGGAGAAACTAAGAAGGAGTTAAAATTGGAGCTTGTACACTCGGATATGTGGGGACCGGCCTAGGTAGCTTATCATGGAGGATCCCAGATTATGTTACTTTCATTGATGATGCTACAAGAAAGGTATGAGTTTATTGTATTAAACATAAATATGATTCTTTTTAGACTTTTAAAATATGGAAAGCCCTTGTTGCAAATGAATTAAATTCAAAGATAAAGTGCCTTAGATTTGATAATGGTGGTGAATATTGTAGCAAGGTTTTCAATTATTATTGTTCAATTAATGGAATACATAGATAAAGGGCGGTTCCAAGAACACCATAAGATAATGGTGTTGTAGAAAGAATGAATAGGACAATCATAGAACATGTTAGAAGTATGAGGATACATGCTAGATTGCCCTTGCATTTTGGGCGAAGCAATTAATACGGTGGTTTATTTGATTAACCGTGGGTCTTCAAGTTCACTAGATGGAGGAATAATATATGAAGCTTGGATCGGAAAAGAGGTAGATCTTTCTTTTTAAAATTTTTGGTTCATAAGCTTTTATGCATATCGATAAGAAAAATAAGAAAAAATTGGATGCAAAATCCAAGAGATGCACTTTTATTGGTTATGGATCTGGTGATTTTGGATTCCGTTTTTGGGATTTAGAGAATTCTAAAATTATTAGTGACATTGAATTGAATGAAAAAATAATGTACATGGATCAAATTTTGGTACTTAAGGACGAACCGGTTGTCAGAAGTTTATGAATGAAAATAAACTCTTAGATTTAAAAATCATACCTATAGGGTTACACAGTAGTCAGTGTCGGTTGACCCCTGACCGACATCAGTTAGTTGAACCGCTATCGGTTACAGGAGAGCCAAACTGACATTAGTTAGCAGAACTAGCGTCAACAACTGGTGACTAGCGCGATCATCATCATCAAAATTGGAAAAAAATGTCCAGGAGGTCCAGAATGAGCCTTCGGTATCCAAAACTATTATGAGAAGGTCACAAAGGGTAAGTAAACCTCTATAAAAATTTACACCTTCTTTATCTTATTTATTATTAACTGGTAATGGTGAACCAAAATTTTTTGAAGAAGCAATGCAGGATGAGACCCACATTCAGTGGGAGCATGGCATGGATGAGGAGATGGAATCCTTAGAACAAAACCAGACTTGGGATTTGGTTAAGTTGTCAGTAAGTAAGAGGACATTGCAGAACAAATGGGTTTATAGGATCAAGGAAGAAGAGGGTGGACAGAAAAGGTACAAGGCAAGACTTGTAGTAAAGGGATTTGCATAGAAAGCAAGTATTGAATTTGGTGAAATATTTTCTCTTGTTGTTAAAATGACTTCCATACGTACTATATTGAGTATAGTTGCAGTACATGATTTACATTTAGAGCAACTAGATGTGAAGACGGATTTCCTTCATGGTAATTTGGATGAAGATATTTATAAAGTGACCGCATGGGTATGAAGTCAAGGGTACAGAGAAATTAATGTGTAGATTGAAAAGATCCTATATGGGCTCAAAAAGCTCCAAGGAAATCGTACATGAGATTTGATAGTTTCAAGGATGAGCATGGTTACTTGAGATGTGAATCTGATCATTGTGTTTATTTCAAGAAGCTTGAAAATGGGAGCTATATTATTTTGTTATTGTATGTGGAATATATGCTTATTACAGGATCTAGTATGCAAGACATTGATGAGCTTAAGCAAAAGTTAGCTCACACATTTTCTATGAAGGATTTAAGAGATGTAAAAAGAATCCTTGGCATGCAAATACACAGAGACAGGAAAAATAAGAAATTGTATTTGTCTCAAGAGGATTATATCTACAAGGTGTTAGAAAGGTTCAAAATGTAAAATTCAAAACATGTAAATACACCTATGGCTAGACACTTCAAATTGAGCAAAAGAATGTTGTCCTTCATTACATGAGGAGGTCAAATACATGACACGAGTACCATATGCTTCAACAAGTTGGGAGTCTCATGTATACTATGGTTTGTACTAGACCAAACATTGCACAAGTGATGGGAGTTATGAGTATATTTATGACAAATCCAGGTAAAGAACATTAGAAAACAGTCCAATGGATATTCGGGTATTTGAGAGGGAACTCTAACATGCGGTTATGTTATGGAGGTTCAGATATTTCTTTATGTGGCTATGCTGATTTGGATATGGCTGGAGATCTGGATGGTAGAAGGAGCACTACTGGATATATTTTCACATTAGGTGGGACGACAGTTAGCTAGATATCGAGATTGTAGAAGGTTGTGGCTTTGTTTACTATAGAGGCAGAGTATGTTGCAGCTACAGAGGTTAGTAAAGAGATGATATGGATGAGCAGGTTCATGGAAGAGTTGGGAAAGGAGAAAGATGATTGCAAATTGTTCAGTGATAATCAGAGTGCAATTCATTTGGCAAAGAAATCAACATTTCATTCTAGAACGAAACACATTCAATTGAGGTATCACTTCATACGATAGATATTGGAGGATGAACAACTGAAACTAGAGAAGATTCATATGAGTGAGAATCCTACGGATATGCTAATGAAGCCATTAACAAAGAGAAGTTGGAGCTACACTCCACTTCTATTGGTCTTCAAGTTTGAGACTTGAAGAGGAAGAAACAAAGCTAAGGAAATGATCCAAGAATGACGTTGTACATGTATAGTGCAGTAATTTATCTCCAAGTGGGAGATTATTGAGTTATGGAGCTCAATTACTTCAGTTTAGCATGATATATCAAACTTGCTGGAAAACACAATAACCGACATCAGTTATGGAGGGACCGACATTGATCACCTATGACCGACATTGATTAGGTAAGTAGGAACCGACATCGGTTAGGGCTAACTGAAGTCGGTTACTTGTGTGTGAGTGTTTTATTTAACTCACATGAATTAGATCTAATTTTAGCATTAAAGCAGATCTATTGATTGTAATTGCATGGCTAAGTTCCCTAAGTTTATATAAGGTATATATAGCCTGGTAGCTAAGGTTAGAGTAGTTAATGGAGAGAGAGTTAATGATTATTGTGAAAATAATTGTAAGAGCGAGAATTCTTGGAAGAGAAGGAGAAACTTGAGAGAAAGAAAGTACTGTCCATCATGAGAGGTGTGGAAGATTGTAAATCTTCATTGTATATCTTCCAAAGCTTTGGATAATAGATTGGCTTGTTTCTTTGTGGATGTATCCCACACTAGGTGAACCACATTAAATTTGGTGTTGATTTATATCTCTTGTTTTGTATATTTCTTCTAGTAGAATATCTTGATTTTATTGCTTGTATGCTTAGATCTAATATATTATCTATACAACCTTGTGCTAACCCCGACACCAATTTCCAACTTCCAACTTATGCAAGTTCAATATTCAAATTTAACTTTTCTTGCAAAATCCCAAATCTAAAGCCAAAATTCTACTATTTAATCTTTATTTGTAAAATAAAAACTAAAATAACAAATCAAAATCAATAAAATAAAACTAAACAAAAATCAAATAAAGCTAAAAAAGAAACTAAACAAAACAAATTAAAAATCAAAATTAATAGACATTTCCATCTTATCATAAAGTTTATATTTCATTAATAAAATATTAAAATAATTTTTATATTTTTATTTGATTTATTTTCTAAATTTCCATTTTCTTTTATTACACAAGAGGTGTTAATAATTGAAACAAGCATTGCCTTCTCTAACAAAATTTCTGACGTGTACGGTAGAAATGATAATATGTTGAAATCTGACGACGGAGATGGATCACAACCATTGTAGCGGAGGCGCAGTTAGAGCAGGTCTACAGTGGCGTTCCTTCCATCGAGGCCATCAATGTTGTGACGATTTATGTGAGGAGTATTGCCTATTTCGAGGATGCTGACAATTTTTCCAAGTTTAGCGAGGAGAAGCTTTTGAACGCGGAGGAGACTTTGGAGAGGGGCGAGCAGCTACTGAGGGAGGCCACTGAACGTGGCGGTGATGGAAATATTACCCCTGCCTCCGAAATTCTCCGCCAACGTAGAATTACCTGCCAGCAATCGACAGTTATGAATAAAATTGTACATTCAAAGCAATGTGTTTTTTTATTGAAGAGGGATGGGGTAGGTTAGTTACCAACTTCATGGAGAGCATTGCCAGGTGGATGCAACGATGAGGGAATGGCTGTGCCAGTCCAGAGTTAAAACACCCACTATTTTCTTCCACTTTGTAACCTTCCTAGGTGGGTAAAAGTGTGAACAACATGTTGACCTGCTTAAACGCATTGGATCCCAGATTCATGGCTCTGAATCCAGCGTTATACATTCGGAGCCACCACTACATTAGAGGCTCGTGTCGGTCCACCCTTTACGATCCCTCGCAGGTAACAATGTTGCAACTCTCTCGGACATTGCATGTTGTTCGCTTTAATGGTGTAAGCGAACAATGTTGCAACTCTCTCGGCCTAGGTATATCTCAGACCTCGGGATTGGTTTCACCTGCCCCTACAGGAACGTAATCAGTCCCTTCATCTGCCTTCATTTTAATGGTGTAATTTAGTGGTGTATTATATGGGTTGGCATCGTATATAAGGCTGAGAAATAAGGTGACGATAAACGGGTCTTTTTTATGATTTGTAAAAATATCATTGTATATATAGCAAGGGCTCTATTCAAGTGAAACCGGATCCTCAACAAGTGGTGTTTTCAAGTGATAGTTACCATTTTATAGTTGAGGTGTTTAAATACATTCGATTTGTTCAAACACTTTTATCTTAAGTTATTATCGCATACCATATTTAGTTAATATTTTCTTTTTCAATTTCTATTTATCGATTGTAAATAGTACCAATCCAATGAAATATTTTTGAAGAAAAATTAGCATTAATTTAGAAATTACACTTTGCTTGTAATTTGGATATATGCAGATACTCATAGATTAGTGTTCACATACCACAACTTAGACATGGCACAAAAGGCTCGTGGAGTTGCTTTCCTTTATAGAGATCATCTCCATTCCTCTATTCTCGTAACGCCACAAAATAACGACGCCACACTCACGTCGTCGATTTACGACAACGCCACAACCATGCAACCCGAAAATGCGACAATTTTTTTTTTTTTTTTTTTGAAGGGTGTATGATTAGAATTCACTCCTCTTATACAAACTAAGTGTACTAAGCGTTAGAAATGAGGAATAAAAGAATCTTAATTTATACTTAATCATATTGGTGTAAGAAGTTTAGCCAAGATGCCTATTTCATATACTAAATACTTATATACTCTATAACATTTATACATATTTATAACACAATAATAGTCTACCTACTTTTTACTTGTATATTGTGAATAATGTAGATTAGTTAATCTGTTATATACTATATAAAAAAATTTAACTATATTAATTTTTATGTGACATATGTCAAGTCATCTATGAATTAATTATACACTTAATTCATATACTTTGTAAATATATTTAACTATTTATTTTGTTATACTAATAACATCTGTAAATTTATGTAGCATTAAATGTGTTGTACATATCTTTTTTTTTTTCGCAGTGTACTAATCAAATTTTTTTGCCATTGATATCTATGTGTTCTCATTCAACGTAATAGTAATTATTTATTCTATTCGAGTTGGCATAAGGTGTCATTAAGGTTACAATATAATAACAGTAAGTTTGTGGAATTGTACGATACTACAATAAGTAAATGTTGTATGATGATTAATTAATCATATATTTTAGTAAACTAGTATACATTATAGTTGTATTATAGTTAAAATAAAATGATTATACAAATATATATGTATATCATATTACTCTATCACAAATTTATTAATTTACAAGAGCACGTGTTCAGCAGCTGACTATGATGGCCGAGATGACATTACTTTTGTGGACAAAAGCACCATATTACACCAGAAGTCGACGGTGGGTAGATCGAGCTACCTGCCACATTTACCACGCCTCCCCTGGCGTGCTGACTCCCTCTGCTGCGCCGCTCGCCTCAACATCCTACTAGATTTGCAAATCTAGTCTCATATCAGTCGCCCTGACATTAATATCTTTCTTGATTTCTCCTGAGCCACGCGGTGAGTGGGCAAAGGATTGTTACAGGCCGCGTGGAGGAAAAATGGAGGCTAAAACAGGGTCTTAGGCGCGTGAAAGGAGGAGGCGTGGAGGCTCAAAAACGAGCGGATCGCCAGGCCGCGTGGGAGAGACAGCCCCATGGGCGTTTCCAACAAATAGGTTGTTCAACCATGTTGTTATCTGTTCAGTGCTGAGCGTATCCTCAAAACCCTGCGAGTCACCACTCTTGCGCGGGCTCATCAAAAAGCTCCTGAATAAAGACCCGAAAAAGAGACTTGAGTCTGGGATCCTCCTCCGACCGGGCTGCCGACATTAAAAACAGTTCTTCTTAACACAGGTCATCTGGCATGTTGAACAACACGTCTACCGGATGCTTTTTGTGTCGCCGCTTATTTCCCTCCACACAAACGGGAGCCCGATAAACATTGAAGAGTGTGTGGAAGTATTTTGAGCGGGTATAACTAAACATAAATAAAGTCCAGGTTCTCAAGCGGTACAGTCAGATCCTTTATGGTTTTTGTTTTTTTCCTCCTCCATTTCTCCGTGTGATTATCATTATTGCTCTGCTCTGCTTTGAGCTCAAATCAGTCCACCACTTCGCTTTCAGCTTTTCAAAATGCTCCCTTTTGCGTTGCTTTTTTTTTTTCTTTGAACGGCCATTCCCCACCTTGCATGCTCATTGCGGCTTCCAGCAACATCCTCGGACTGTGTTCGAGATAAGGAGCTTGTGATTTATTAGTTTCTTAATTTACAATGGGTTTTCAAAAGATTTAGTTCCATTTCCTTTTTGTATTTCGCAATTAATTTCACAACAAATTCATAAATGAAGGAAAGCATGTTAGAGCTAGAATATGGACTTCTTTATTGGCATATTTTATATTATTGAGACTTAAGCCTTTATATCAACAAAATAAGAATAGTAAGTGCTCTAGTATTCAACTTTGCAACACTTCTCCTTCTAAGCAATAAGATGAAATCTAATATGTATATTTTTCTTTGTGAATTTTCCTAACATTCCACAAAAGAATACTACGATATTTCCATTAATTTTAAAGCAAGGTCTACTAACATGTAAACAAAATTGACATACTCATGAGAAGTTCCAAATCAAGTAAAAAGGAGAATAGATAGATTGTCATCCTTTCAACTTTTGATTCTATATTTTTTACATGCTTATTTTGGACTTCAAAAAGAACAACTTTCATTCAACATTTGTCACAACACTTTCTACTTCATATGGAACAAATTTGCAATTATGTATGCTAAAGAAAACAAGGCAATATTACATTTTTCCTCCACTCAAGGTGGGTAAATGCATGATGTTTTTACATTGTCAACAACAAGATTCTTGTGCTCCAAGGTGTTCTTCATCTATGCTCCAAGCTCCAAGTATTTCCAATCACAACCAAGATAGGGGGAGAGGCAACACTCTCCTCCCAACCAAATCTCAATGGAGAAGAGAAGCAATCTCCTCCATTGACCCCCGAGCCCCAAACACAACACAATGAAAGGGTGGTCTCCAACTCAAGGCAACAATACATGCTTCCACAATACAAGTTCTTCACAACATTCAAGCTAAAATAGAAGAACAAAGAGACACACAATAACATCAAACATTACACAACAAGGCTTGCATCCAAGCCAACAAGAGAAGGAACTATGGGAATGTTTTCCTTATGCCTCCCAATTGAGATGAGATGCCCATCCAAAACCCTCCACAATAAAACACAAGCCCCTATGACTCTTATGCCTCCCTCAAATACCCCTTTTCCTCCCATACTCTTATGCCTCCCTCCTCTTATAGCTCCCTCAAAGACAAGGTAGAATGTAAACATTCTTACCCAAGATGGGCATCCCTCTCAAACTCCCTCCACAATATCCTAATCTACTCTTTTGCCTCCCTCATGAGTATTCCCACAGACTCTCCTATACTACACAATAAGCATTCTATCCATTTTTCACAATACACCAAAGTAAACATGCTTTTTTCACAATTTTGGCATAGAAGCAACAATAATATGAAGGCAAAAACAAAGGAGAAGGTTTCTACCTCTCCATTGGAGAAGCCTAAACCAAGAAGTTTGTCTAAGCTCCTTCCCAAATCAATCCAAGCATGCAAGTCCAAGCACTCTCTTTTTTTTTTTTTTCTCCCAATTCTTGTCTCTCCCAAAATTAACAAAAGAGAACTCTTCAACAAAACAAAAACAAAACTCCAACCCCTTCAACAAGAGAGGAAATTTCTATAAATAGACAAGAGGAAGAGTTAGGGTGATGTGGCTCCTTGTAGGATTCCACATCACACATCCTCAAGACCACCTCCCTTTAGTCAACTCAAATCCCAAAACACCATAAATGGGTGGTTGGGTTGAATGACATCCACAATCCAAAACCATCCCTTCCCCATGTGCCTTAAGGCACAATTAAATGCAAAAAGAAGAAAAGTGCACTCCAAAGTCATATTTCCCTTCCCAAAACAATAAATAACCCCTTTTTGGATTCCCAACCCATAGATATGGTTGGTAAGGGGTTTGAGAAGTGTGGGACAAGTTTAACTTGTCCCACAAGTCCCCCAAAATTGCCCTCAATCTCAAATTCGAGATTCAAAGAGTTTCGAGTGGTCAACACTCAAAACCAAGCATTCAATACATGAGGGAACACAAGGCTCAAGGAGCCAACCATCAAAATTTATTACCCCCACTTGACTTCCTCCCAACTTAAAAATTAAAACAAGATATTAAATTAATCTAAACATACTTAGCAAAAGTAATAAAAGAAAAGACATCACCAATGAAATCACCTACTAAAGTAAATAAAAACAAATAAATAAAATTCTTA
This sequence comes from Taxus wallichiana var. yunnanensis, assembly GCA_018340775.1. Lineage (NCBI taxonomy): Eukaryota > Viridiplantae > Streptophyta > Pinopsida > Cupressales > Taxaceae > Taxus > Taxus wallichiana. The sequence continues at coordinate 599,229,046 of CM031244.1, forward strand.
ACCCCATGGTCACATTAGAACATTTCCCCCTCATGAAAATTTTCTTAACACATACAAGAATAAAGGTAACACAACACAATTTACTAGTTGCCTTGACGACCAATTGTTGTAACCACCCGACATTCTGTTGTGTTTGGTCCCCAATCCCCCTCATGGTTGTGATCAGTGTGTTTCCTGCAAAATGCAAAATACCTCCTTCGGCCTTGCGGCCATGTCAAAATATCCAAAATAATCATATGCATGAAATTTATTAACATCTATACGTAATTCAATCATCCATTATTCTAGGTCTAAATCACAACTTAATTATGCATTCCATCATTATCCAAAATCATAGTAATGTAAATTCAACAACTACATTCTATTCAACATGGCGAAGAAATTCAATGTTAGAACACATGCAATATATCCATATAAAAATAATATCGGAATCCAATAGTCTGTCCATAAGTCAGTGTAGATCATACTGAAAACAAAATCCAACCATAATCCAAATGCATCTAGTCACAAAACATCATGCTAATCAACATAAGTATAAGCCATGTCCATATCTAAAGTCTGCATAACTCAAAATGATAATCAACTAAGTGTCGTAGGGAAGTGGGCATTACATATTCAATTTGAAGGATCTGATGAATTTGCAAGGTTTCTATGGATATCACTTACAAGAAGACCTCCTTTACAGAATTTATATATTACTACCTGTTACTTCCCCCCACAATATTCAAATTATGCTCCAGCTCTTGATGGTGAATCTCCTTTGTAGACTTACAACTGGAAATAACAAAATACTCTACTTTTGGTGAGGTTCTTCTTCTCGGTGACTTCAATGCCTAGATTGGCCACCTTCAGTGTGCTAATCATGATCTTCACAATGACCCATTGATGATTTATGAAGTGGATCAACATGAATCAGGGCTTCAACATTATTTCGTAGACTCTACGGTGATTGCTTATAGACAACACCGATCAAATTGGGTGAATCTCATGATCTTGTTATCTTGAATGGTACAAAACACTTCCATAATCCCAAAGGCTTTACTTGTTTCCCTTATTCTGGTGGAGCTAATGTTGTAGACTATGTAAATCCTACAAATATTTTTCTTTGAGTATATATGATCTCCATATTTCTATTAGGATATAAGGGATAAAATATGTGGAATAATCCCTCACGAGATTCACAACAGTAAAAACTAATATGCAGAAAATATTACAGATCTCAAATAAAATTGTAGAATAAAATAACATAAAACAAAGAGACAATATTTAACGTGGTTCACCCAATTTGGGCTAGGTCCACCAAGAATAATTTGCTAAAATTTTATTATAAGTCACCGCTCTCTCAATACAATACCCAGATCTATTTGGAGCTATGCTCAACAAACTCTATAGAATTCACACCCGAATTCAAAACACATTTGCAATGTTTTTATATTACCTACCATATGCACAAAACCATATAAATAGACAACTACTTAAGTAGTTTTACAAAACCGTGGGTATCAAAACCATGAGCCAAAACCGTCCCATAAACATATGGGTCAAAATCTTGCCCATATGAGAAAAGCATGTTTCTCGGTATATCAGACATGTTTTAAGGAAAAAAAAAATTTCTAAGGGGTTGTGCCCTAGACCCCCGCTGGGCCCGGCCCGGCCCGGCCGAACCCCAACAAGACAACCGTGAAAAGTGTACAAGACTCTTAGTGTATAGTCTTCAACACTTTCTCACATGAAAACAAAGCTCCACAACCTAACAATTTCTACTTCTCCCCACCACTCACCGATCATGCCATTCTCTCTTTCCGTACACCTCTTGCCACAGCTATTGTAACATCCTCCCATGTATTCTCACACAAATGTACTACTATCCATTTTGACCATGCATATGATGAGAGTTACACTAATATCCTCAAAACCGACCTCATGAACATTTATGATATCTTAGACCCAGTTGAGAGGGCTACTAGACTATCATAGGGAATTATGGATGCTACATTTAAGGCTTTCCCCCACTCTAATCATACTTCTTGGCTCCATACCCAAGGTCATTTCCTGAGAAATTTTTGGTACGATGTGGACTGTAAAAATGTTCACAAGTTCACTAAATGTATTATGACCGAATCTATCCCAAAAGCTTTATAGAATCATTCTTAGAAGGAAAAATGATAATACTTGTATGATAAACAAAGAGCTACCATATACCAAATCCGGTTTAATCCCAAGTCTTTCTAGAGATCATTTTTACCCAAAAAAATCTACTTGTGCAATTGTCGACCCACATACCTGGTTTACCTATGCTACCTCTCTCTATGATGCTCCCAATTAGCCCTCCATTCATTTGAATTCTAGACCACCCAAGTGTCATTTCTTCACCGATAAGATGGTCCTTAAAGCCATCTATAAACTCAATTCCAATAAAGCCTAAGATGTGGAAAATTTAAAAGCTGAATTCTTCCATCATAGTCCAATTGTTCTTGCTGTCCATATTTCCAATCTTTTTAATTTTATTGTTCCTCATGGTCTTCCTCCCTCTTGGACTTCCCATACTATACATACCATCTTCAAATCTGGAGATTCTCTTAAACCAGAGAACTACCGTACCATCATGATTGGGCATACGTTGGCTAATATTTTTGCTACAGTACTTGATGATTATATCTCACAATGGACGAGAAAAGAAACGGATCGGGGGAAAAAGGTCAAGCAGGTTTTAGGAGGAATCACTGAACTAATGATCACATATTCACTTTGGTTGCCATTATAGAGGAAGCAAAGGCTGAAAAACAGAAGGTATATTGTTGTTTTGTGGACTTCCGTAAGGCATTTGATATAGTACCAAGACATCTTTTGATTCAGAGGCTAAAAGATTTGGGTCTTCCTGACATGGTAATTTCTCTTGTCATGACTTTATATGAGAAATGTTTTGGGCATATCCGTACCAAATTGGGCACTACTAATGATATTCATAGTAACATAGGTGTGAAACAAGGTTGTTCACTATCACCTACACTTTTTGGGCTCTATATTGATGAATTAGAGGATCTTATCTCCATAGACATAGGTACCAAGAATGGTTGTAACCTCCTTGGGATCTACATTGCTATTTTATTATTTGCAGACAACATTATTTTGCTTTCTCACACAATTACAGGTCTTCAAAATCAGCTTGATGCATTGAGCGATTTTTGTGATAAGAAAGGCCTCGAAGTAAATATTACAAAGACAAAACTCATGGCATTTAATACAACCAAGAAAGTAGCATCTACAATGAATTTGTTATACAAAGGAAAACAAGTTGAGGTGGTGTACTCTTACACCTACTGGGTGTGGTTTTCTCGGTCCACCTTTTAGCTTTGTTCGCAATAGAAGCAAGATCGAGCAAAGGGTATGCAAAGCATTGACATCTTGGAAAGACAATGTTTTCAGCTCCAATTTCAAGATATTCAGACGAAGATTCAATTTTTTCATACATTGGTTACATTAACACTTTTATACAGATGTGATGCTTGGGGTCCATACTTGAGACAAAATGATTTCAATCCTATGGAATGAGTTTTCATTTCCATGTTATCAAAGAATATTTGAGCCAAAAGAACAATTCCTCACTCAATTATTCTTGCTGAGTTTAGGGTATTTCCTCTCTTTATCTATTTGATTTTCAATGTTATCACTATGTTGCATAGGTTTCGATGCATGGAAAATTCATTTTCTGGCCAAAACAGGTATCCATATTTGGCACTTCAATCTTTTGTACAACTTGCCAAAAAGGGTTACAAATCTTATTGGTATGCAAGAATTACTACTCTCCTTCGAGAGCTGGATATTGATATTGATAGGCTCCTCCTCTTGGGTTTTCTATTAATGCTCCTCAACTCACTAAAAAGAAGTTAACAGGGGTATACGAGAGTAGCTCACTAAGTCTTATTTGAAAGTTACATGGTTTTCTCCAAAAGAGCCTTTGAAACCAAAGCTTCTTCACTATTTTCAATTATATTCTGCTCCATGAAGATCAAAACAAAATTCTATAATACATGAAGACATTTTTGCCTTCATTCCTAAGGATCCCCGTAGCTCAGTTTCACATTTGCTCTCACCCTCTTCGGATGGAATTTGATCATAGCCTTCGACAACATGAGCGGATTTTTCAGTAGTGTTTTCTAGAACCTGAAAGTGAAAAGCATTTTATATTCAAGTGTCCCATCTATTATGAAATCTGTGGAAGATATCATTTTCTTTTCAGATATTCCAATGGATCTTTAAGGAGTCTCATTCGATATGAAGATCATAAATACTTAGCTTTATTTATTCGTGAAATACTTCAAATTCGGAAAGAACACTCAAATTGCAGTCCTCAAATACAAATGAGTACAAAAATATCAGTTCTTACTTTCAAATTACTGATTTCAGGAATCTTAAGAGATCTCATATGCAGACAACCTAGTCCAGATGTGTTAGACAACACACTTTCTATTGGTTTCAAGATCTACAACCTTCTAGCGGTTGATTTGTTGTTTCCTTTTTCATTTCGGAGATGTTTTGGCACTCCCGTTATGATTTGGTTCTTAGTTTGTATTTTTTTGTCCCATAGGCCATTCTTGGCCTTCTATGAACATTAATATCTAAATTAAATTAAATTAAATATAAGTATTGCTTACAAATAACCACTACAAGAATATGGGTTTAGTATCCACAAAGTTTCCACAATATTTTTGTAGATAGTTTATTCAAAATTGTGAATCCAATTTTGTGGACTCCACCTACAATTTTTTTGTGGCAAAATAAAATGTGACAAGAATTGTGAAAATATTCACAATGAAAAATGTTGTGAAAAATCTATAACTTTGTAATTGTGGTATTTGCTACAATTCTAATATTGTTACATATTTACAATTAAAAAATTATGTTGTAAATCTACAATTTGAAAATTGTGTCATAAATCACACTAATAAGAAATTCATACACAACTCTAAATCTTATTAGTGTAACTATTTTCACAATTTTAATTTTTTTAATAACAATAATATTTTAAAAAGTATTATGCATTTTTATTATTATGTCAAATATAATTATTCAATTTTTAAGATAATTTTAAAATTAAATTTTTTAAATTTATATTTTTAAAAATAATTTAAATTAGATTGTATTTTAGATTTAATTATAAACACTTTATATAGTGAAATATTTGTATGATATTTTAAAAACTATTATTTTATAAGATACAAATTATTGTGTTTAATAAAAATAACAGTAAAAGACTTTTTTAATTTAAAAATATAAATTATAAATTATTAAATCATTCATAAAATTATTACAATGTCCATTCAAATATACGTACACATTTATGCATGCCACAACTCAATAATTAAATATCACAATGTGTCAAAAGGTAAATCGTTTAAAACTATCACTTAATATATTATTTTTAAAATTAAGTGCAAACAAATAAATATATTTTTATTGATAAAAAATAAGTTTGAAGAGGTAACACGCAAAATATTATTTTATTCATGAAAATTAGTTTCCCAAATAAATCTTTTAACATATTCGATAAAATATGTTTTTATGTCTACATGCATATAATATTACAACAATTATCGATTGCATAAGTGCATGTGAAACTTGGATATTTATCATAATTCACAAACATTCATTTTCCACATAAACATAACTGGTTGAGTCCTGTTGCAATTGTTTTCAATTAGTATTTGCTGGATGGAGTGCCGGAATTTCAATATTCTTAAATCTCCATTGCCGAGTCTTCATTCCTAGAGGTAAAGTAGATCCTTCAATGCTTTTTATTTCCTTCACTCCTGAAAAAAATCTTCCTTACTACAATAATATTTAGCAGCAAAAGTATGATTAGTAAAAAAATAGAAATTGACCCTGCAGTTTTATCGAAATTAATACATTCTTCAAATGGATTTAGAAACAGTGTGGATCCTGTTTAGTAATGGTGAAACAAAAAACATTTTTAGATTATTTTCTTGCATGCAAAGGAATGGTTATAATATCTTTTTGTTTTGGAAACCTGATTACAAAAACTAGTACAAGCAAGCTCCTTTCCTTTCGCAGCTTTGATCTGGAGAAGTCGGTTTATTTTCTTAGATGAACGAAAATGCTCGATGACCGGAATATTTGACCGCCCCTCTCTCAGATTTGACCGCTCCGTTCTAATCATATGGTACCAGATTTGGCCTGAAAGAAATTAATAAATGTTACAAGGCTTTAAAACATGATATGCTAGAATTACAAAAACGCCCTGGATATCTAATTAAATTACAAACTCTACTAAATTGGTATGGTAAACGACCTTTTTTGCTAAAAAACAAAAGGCTTGTAAACTATCGTACCATTGCAGACATCTATTTCAAAAAAATTGTGTCAAATTTTTATTTAAAAACAAAAACAAAAACCTACTAACCATGAATTTGTTTCGCAGACAGGGTATTACCATCAAGAAGAATTTATAAGTTTATCCTCCATCAATGATCCATTGTACTTCCTTTTCCGTCTAGGTTGAATGTCGTAGACGGAAAAGACAATCCTCTTCAAATTTCAAGTCGTCCTGGCATTTTCATCTTTCGAAATAAAAAGATCTTATTTCATCCACTTCTAATCATCTTGATCTACTGTCAAACGCGGATCAGGTACCTAAACACTTATAAACCTGTGCATGCCTCTACATATTAGATCCAGTCCAAAAAAATATTAAGCCCTTTTCATACAAGATATTGTAGACAAATAATACTAAAAATGCGCAGTTTCAGAGGGAAGGGTACATTTGGGTTTTCAAATAGAGGGGAGGAAATGTATCCCTACCGTTGGATCATTTCCTTTTATCAACGGCCTACAAATAATGTTGCTCAATCCTAGTGAAGAACGGAAAAATTTAATTTTGATAGCCCATTATAGTTGTGTGACAACCATGTTAAAATGTATGACTATTGACACGTGGTTTAAATTCTATGGCTATTGACCAATAACCGTCACGTTTGCTTTGCTCTAGTGGGAAAGCTAAGGAAATTATACTTTACTCTAGTGGGAAAGCTAAGGAAAATATATGTTTTAATGAATACTAATTGCACATTTATTTAATCTATACAACAAAGATGTTATCGTTTTACACTTTTCACTAAAACCAGTAAATATTTTTTCATATTGTTTTGTTGGTGATAAAAAAAGATATTATTTTAATAATAATTAGTTTTGATTATTTTTTATTTTGAAAAGAATTATTTTCCTTTAATATAGTAAAAAAAGATTTGATTTTGAAAGGATCAAAAAAACTCTATACACTAAGAGGAGCCAAGTTAAAAGTGACCAAAAATAAAAACAAGATAGATGCCCGAAAGAAATATAACAATGTTAATGTGACTTACCCCTATAGGCAAGTCAAAAAAACTTGACCTAGAACAAAGATAGATCATTAAATTAAGACCTGCCACCGGGAGTCACAAGAGTATGACTTCGGGTAACACGATCAGTCCGCACAAATTTATGTTTCTTAGGATGAAGTTGGTCCACCCATCCCCATCAATCGTTGGGTTCGATGGTCCCACCAAATATCCACCATGAGGCTTTTCCATGTTTTTCCCAAGGACCTCCTCGAATCTATCATCTGAGTTATCAAAAAATTGTCTTCCCGTTAAAGGGCTCTTACCACCTGATCGGATCCCACCTTCCAAAATGTGGCATAGTGCATTTAAAATATTTGATACGTCATCTTCCGTTTTAAAAAAATATTCAAAATTTGAATGTTTGACAAACCCATCCCTCTCAATGGTCCTGCCCTTCCACTCGCCGTCGAGACATCACCTACAGCTACCAGCACATCCTCCTTCATTCTGATGCCACCTCCCTGCAGATCAGCAACACCACTATTCTCCACAGCCATTGCAAATAGAGAAGCCACCACAAACGCGTTGTCCTCCTCCGTATTTGCACCATCAATGTATGAATCCTCCTCCCCTAGCACATCATTGATTTGGGAAATAGGCATTTGAGTTTCACAAAGTTCCTCATTTTCCTCCTGAGATGATGATGCCCCTTGATAGTAGTTTTTCATCATATAGCCTACCATTCTACACTCGTGAAAAGTAATCGGTGAGCTCTCGATATCAATATTTTTCTCTCATTTGTCAAATGCAAAATTCAAAAAAAATCTTTCGAGCACCTTGTAGCCAACTAGAACATTCATATAGAGACGAGAAAAAACCAATCTGGATCAAGCTTTAGTTGCAGGCTCAACTGCAATCAAAATTCCCATAAATCTCGCAATCCCCAAAACAACTTCCGGCTCACAGAACTCAATGGTAGAGCTCGGAGGTGAATCCAAAGAGGTAGATCCTAAAATTTGACCTTTCAGCCCAAGTTTCCAACGATGGAGGCTAGGGAAGATTTCCCATAAAACAATAGTGTCGCATGTAACACCTTTTGCAGATCCAACTCCTCTTGGAAACATAAAAGAAATCCATCCCTTATAAGTGCTCGACTAACCTTCAACTTGGAGTCATATTTCCTCCTTCACCAATTTCTTACGAAATCTATGTTTGGTATAATGCCAACAAAACGACCCTACCGCACTATATTTAAATTTGTCCCTATCCCTATCAACAAGTGACTTTGAAATGTCCAAATGTGGGCCATCATCAATCTAAGTAGGAGAGATATTAATAGGCTTCCGCTATACCCTAAAAAATTTTGCTGCCCACATTTTTGAAGCAACAATAAATGTAAATTATCAATAATAAAATTAAGTGAACTTTCAAATTGTCTATAATGCATAATTTTAATATTTTTTAGATAGTTTAAATATACAAATTTAACTCTGAAAAATTAGAATTGTGATACATTATATCATTTCTACTCGTGAATAAGTAGAATTAAATCGCATTGCTTGATAGACAATGCTTATTTTAATGGCAAATATTTTTGCATTTTATTAATTGAACCTTGAAATTAGTGTGAATATATGTAATCCTAATAAAAATAAATAAATTACCAATAATTAGATTTAAATGGTGTATTTAATTGTCTATATTTAGACATAGTTTACATCATGTAGATATTATATAATTATGATTTTAGTGATGTAAATATTTTACAATTTTTATTGAACCTTAAAAATAGTATTTATAGTCGATTTCTACTATCAATAATTATAATTTTTCAAATTTATTTCATAAAAGATACTTAATTTGCAAATAGTTTTTTAAATTAGCATTATTGTTAATTTTACCTAAAATCTATAAAATTATATTTAATAGTTTTGATTATAATTTAATTATCCAAATTATTTCTTGTAGTATTATAATTTATTCATAAATAATTTGTTTATTATACAATATAAATTAAAATTTAATATTTAAATTTAAATTTTTATTAAATTATTCACACTTCATTATTGCATTTTATGATAAAATCATGATTATTATATAATATAGGTTAGGAACATATTTTCTTTTAAAGTTATGTACTAATTTGTGTACACTACCTACATTGTCCACACTACATACATCATTACCTTTTTAGATAAGAAGTGGAATCATGATACATTATATATTTTTTTAGATAAACTATTAGTAATTCTAATTTCAAAAATTACTTTTTTAATGTAATTTTTTTTTATTATTTCATATTTAAAATTGAAAAATATAAATATATTGTACAAAAAAATATTTCACTTTAATTAAAATGTGAAATATCTACATTTTATAGAAACTATATAGTTATATAAATAATTCACATTTTTCTAAAAATAATTATTTGAGTCTATTTCTAATAATATGAACTATACAAAACATTATTTCAATATTTTATGATATTAAAAAATAAAATCTATTAACCATTATTATCCTCACTTACTTGTACTTTTGTAAATTATTCCTTAATAATTTCCCCCATAATTATATGCAATTATCCACAATATAATCTCAATCATTTTTACCTTTCCTTTTACTATGTGTAATAAATTTTAAGATAGATATTATCAATATTATAATATTTTATTGTATATTATTAAAAAATAGAGTTAACTCGTCTATTAAACTATCCATACCGCATATATTTTATATTTTTTCGAATAGTAAAGGATTACTATTTTAGTGTGTGACTTTTGAAATTATAGAGTAGTAAGTGCATATATACATTTCGTTTATACATTATATATAGTTTGAAAAAAATAAAAAATGGGTTGACTACATTATATATAATGTATTTTCTCCGGTTTCATTTTGTTTAATATGTGAACAAAATAAGTAATTTTTTAAACTCAACTTTTTTAAAAAATTGACTTATATCAAATTGTAGATTTTTGTTAAATCATTGAAAAAGTCATTTCTCCACAAAAAAATTAAAAAATGTGGAAATTCAACACATTTAAGTTTGTCTTTTATGAAATTATGGAAAATCTACATTGCATTTTATAAAAACTATCTATTTATGTTGATGAATCACAAAATTTCCACAAAATGGTATTTCTGTGGATAACAATGTGGATAAATAAGCCTATTCCTAGTAGTGAACATTCTATGTTTAACATAATTTTCAACATTAATAGTTTTATAATAAATGAATATATTCATAGTCTAAGAAATTATGATTGGAGGCATGTTTGGATATGTAAATTTATATCTACGTTAACACAGATTTTTAAACATTTTGTATTGAAAATTTAACAAACATAATATCTAATTTGTATTATAATATATATTAATAGTCTAATAACATTAATATATAATTTATATTATAATATATAAATATGTAATAAATATAAGTGTTTTGAGTCATGTGTAAATTAAGGTGAAAGTTGAGCTTACCATCAACTTAAAGTAAAATATTATTTTTAACAGTAATTTTGGGCAATAATTTTTTTAATTTTTATCTTATTAAAATTGTAATTTAAATTGATAATTAATAAATAAATAAAATATATTCAACAAGGAATCGTGTGTATTATATTTTTCTAATATTTATTTTAATAAAAATATATAACTCAAATTAATAATCAATAAATAAATATAATATGATTAACAAACAATTTTGTGTAGAAGTTGGAAAAAAATTGGTACATAAATAATAGTTAACTTCTTTGTTTATAATTTCGATATAATATATTTTATGGGTTCCTTTTAAATATAGTAGTGTAACTCTTCATTTTTAAAAATCAAATTAAGATCACCGATGTGCAAGGCAAATTAAGGGCTAAAAGGGTCCATAAGGGACAAATTACAAATTTATTACGAGATAAAAAAATTAATTTTCGACTTCATAGGGTGGAATGTCATATGTGGGAGATGGATCACAACCGTTGTGTACTTTCCAAGATGGAAGAATGCGAAAAAATTATTTGTTTTGGAGGATTTCTGGAGGAGGTACATCATGGTGTTCAGATATGGCTTGTAAAGCAATATTGCTCTCTAAAACGAAAAAATGTTGATTGTTTCCTTCCCTCCAGAGTCGGATTATGTGCTCAAATATGTTTGTGGAGAATATCAAAGATGTCTATGACAAGTTTTCTCAAAATGTTGCAGAATGTTGTGTTGTTCTTCAGAAAGTTTGTTGGTTTCTGAATGTTTTGGTGTCTTCTCAGAGGTCTCTAAGCTGAATTGCTACAATGCTAATCGAAATGCCTCATACGATTACACAAAATTCATCAAATACCATGAAGTTTTGGAGTCCATATGCATGCTTGGAGAAAGTACAAGAAGTCTATGGGTAGCTTATTATGTCCAAGACCAAGTTGTCCATATCAACAACATATTTTTTTATTTCTCTTCAGTTCGTTTGTTGTTTTTCATGTATAGGTATTTTTCATGGTCACCATTTTTCTCTGTGTTGCCTCTCTATTGGGCCACATTTAGAGTAAGTACATCATATCTTATATTTAAGAAATCAAATAATCTCTTTTAGACCTGGACATTACATGCACACTTTCATGGTTTTATTAGTAAACACGTAATCCTATGGTGAAAAGTAATGTGACAAGAATGTACACCTCCTATTTCTCCAACCACCATACCCAGCCAACACCTATTAGATTTTCCCCATTTTCTATTTTGGCCCCTTCAAGTGCAAAGTGTCTCATGAGACGTGTAATTGAATTCCCCTTACATTTACGCAAGAGATGAAATCACAAAAAACTATTGACATTACTAGTATCAATCGACCATTCCTTGCATTCTGAGATTCCTTTTGACAATTTGAAAAAAAGGCATGCGGTTGTAGGAAAGAAGACTTTCCCATTGGTTCCTCACAAAATTCTCCCCATCCATATGCTTCTCCCTCAAATCCCTACTTCATCTCTCCTCTTCCTCTCCTACTATTTCATTCCATTTTTACTTCTTCAATACATCCCCTTCGGCGTTTCCATCGCACATTTCATATGCGTTTGCTAGTGTTATTTTTGTCATGTATCTCAAAAATTTATAATGTATATATATATATATATATATATATATATGATGGTTAAATTTTGAGTTTATACATCAAATTGATGTTTGAATTGTATAATTTAAAATGATTTTGAATTTATATATCAAATTGACGTTTAAATTGTATATTTCCGTCAATCATGACGGTCATATTCCAAAAGTGGCTGTATTTTGACGTCTAAAATGACTAAAACGTTAACACCTTGCAAAAGACAGCTGTTGCGGGGCTGTATAAAAGTTTCTAACGGCAAAATAACTAATCGCCGGCAGGTTGTGGACCGTTGACAAGGAGGAAAGGCGGGCGGCGGGTGGCTCGAGATAATCCTACATCAAATAATCAAAGATATGGCGGATCTTGTCACTACTACCTGTGCCGGAAATTGTGGTGTCAGGCCGTTTTTTGTGATTTTAACCGTATTTTACAGGCAAAAAAATTTAGAAACCGTAGACAATAACAGGCTGAAAATTTGGAAAACCGTCAATTTTTTTAAGGGGTTTATTTAAAAACATATTACCTAATATATATATATGAACAGATTATACATATATCTATAAAAATTTCTGTAAACTACAGCCATGTGAAAGAGGTAAACCGTCAACAAATTTTGCTTTGACAGGCACAAATAATTTGAAATTCCAGCTCTGCTACTACCTACCTAGATATGGCGGTACGGCTGGTTTGAGCAGATTTGTTTTATGTGCAATTTGCAGCGAAAACTTGAGAAGATTATCTCGAGCAATTATTCTTTGGACTCACATGTCTCGTAATTATTCTTTGGACTCTGAGGGAACTTGAAGTGCGTGCTCAGCGTAAGTTATAGACAGTGAGGGCCCCCACTCGCACATTGCACAAATACCAATTGCAAAGTTGAAAGAGACCAATAATGACCATCGGTTACTTGTCAATTGATAGTAAATGTTGCCCTTTGTCACTCCTTTTTGGGGATTTCAAGTTCCTGCCCTGTTTTTTCAAACAAAAACTCTGAGTTGATCCTTTTGGACCGTCTTTTTCCTGGCTCACGTGCCCTTTGAGCCGATTCTCTCTGCTCTTTTTAGCCGATTCTCTCTGCTCAACCTTCCATGGCCAGTGCATTGCTAAGGAAGGTAAAAATTCCTAGGTTTCACCGTGTCTGTATTCCCTATAACTGAATTTACAGTGTATGAGAATGTCAGGTTCGGGTTTTGGAGATAGTAGAGTGGAAACTTGTGGAAGTGAATGGAGGGCTGAGATTGGAATGTTTGTGGAAAGCAGAGAGTTTGAAGAGCTTTGGAACTTTAACAAAGTATTGGTTTAGTAATCGATGCTACAGTAACATCATCCTAATGTTCACCTACAATGGGGTCACTATAACACAATCTCGCCTAAGGTATGGACTCATTCCATAATTAACTACACAATGCTTTTTTTTTTGGGTGTCCTTACGGGTATTTAGTTTTTTTTTTTTTTTTTGGCCGAGTTATATTGCATATTTAATTTTTAGTGGAGAATTGTAAATATTGGGTGGGTTGAGTATGAATGACTTCCTTCTTGTTGCTAAAATAGACCACATTAATATATCATAACTTATCCCTAGAAAAATAGTTCGAACATAATCTTTTACTTCAAAATGTGGTTCGGTATATTGCAGTTTTGATAGAAAAGTAGCCAAGTTGAAGCTTTAATATCACAATTTTCCAAATTAATGATTTAAATAATGTTCCCATATGTCAATCCATCGGGGAACTTGTTTTCTTTTATGGCAGAAACACAAACTTTTATTTTGTTCTGTAATTTTTGGGGGCTGATTTCCTATAGACTTTACCAAACACCATCAATCGAGTTTTTGTGAAAGTTTTTTTTTGGAATTGAATGTTTTCCTGGCTCTATATTCTCACATCAATACACTATTTAATAGTTAAAAATAGCCCATCAATTTGCTTTTATGGAATGTTAAAATATTGTCAGTTTGTTTTAGAAATGAAGGAAACTATAATTATATCTTGAAATTTACATGATTTGACATAAAAATCTAAGATTAACTCAAGTAATTGACTCGAGCTCTATGTGAGGAGAACAATTTAATATTATAATAATTATGTTTCTATGTCAAACTAAGAGATGGGCAGCATTTTGTGAAAAATGTCAAAAATGAAAAGCAAACGTCATGTGCAAAGTAAAATTAGTTAAAAACCGTCACAATTTTTTTCTTGACAAGTAGGGGTGACCGTCAAATTTAAACCCTGCCTGAGATGATTTAAGAGTCTTTGCAGCAGTTCTGTGTTATATGCTACTGCATTTTTGTAAATTAATGGTTTCTTTAATTTCACAATTTTTTTCTTGACGGGCAGGGGTGACCGTCAAATTTAAACCCTGCCTGAGATGATTTAAGAGTCTTTGCAGCAGTTCTGTTTTATATGCTACTGCATTTTTGTAAATTAATGGTTTCTTTAATTTCACAATTTTTTTTTCTTGACGGGCAGGGGTGACCGTCAAATTTAACCCCTGCCTGAGATGATTTAAGAGTCTTTGCATCAGTTCTGTTTTATATGCTACTGCATTTTTGTAAATTAATGGTTTCTTTAATTTGAAAGCCATCCTTGCATTATAAGTAATTTACAGTCCGGTGTTTTAGGACTCAAAAGAGTATAAGGGGGAACTTTTTGGCATCAGCAATCTTTTCCGTGATCTCTCCGATGAGAAAAGATTGCAAGTCTTTAGGCATCATAATGAAGCTGCAAAAGTTCAAATAACAGTCAGGGCTATGCCCGTAGATCAACAGAAGGGCATGACTGGTAATACCAGCAGCTTTGCATGCGTGGAAAAAAAAGAAACAGGTCCTGCAGTCTGTGGAGGAAATGAGAAGATTTTAGTGAAGGAGAATCATGGCAAAAAATTGCCAAAGCTGGTGGACGTCCTAACTGATGCTGGTTAGTAAACCATCCACTGCTCCCATCCCCAGTTTGTGCAAGTATACTTGGATGCCTTTAAATGATTTTCAATATATAAAGGGACGTTAATTGATAAGAAATGTTTTAACATTTTTTAATCTGGGATCTTGGAAATAGATGGAAGTGAACTAAATTGGCATTGAAAATATGATGTGTGACTGGTCTTATCTATGTTCCTGATAAATAAATTCATAGTAAAGGAAATATGCATGTTAATTTTCTGCTTGAACTGTCAAACTCACAAAGATTATAAAATGGTCTCTAGTAAACATATTAAAAAACATATGTTGATGCTGATTCTTTACAGGACACAAAAATTGCAGGAAAAATACAGTAATTGTGATTCAAAGAACCATTAAATAAAGTGCTTTAGAACTACATATGTAAATTCTTGTTTTCTGTCTTTTTTTGTTATATATCCAAATAAATTCACTTACTGAACTTCATGAATACTTTCTAGCCAGAGTTTACCCTAATATTGTGTCTTGGGATGACCCACCTTGGCTTTCCAGCTCCCTTGGTTAAAGCAAAGCCTTTTACTGTATATTGGGTCAACATGCCCTAGATGTTTGAATTTTCAAGCATTTTGAGTTCCGTTTTGCAATTTCCCCCCTAAAATTTCCTCTTTTACATTTTAGGTTTACCCTTTTTGAACTATATCCATAATGAACAGGGAAACAGGTCAGGGCTTCTGCAAATATCGACATGGTTATATCACCGCTATGTATAATAGGTAATGGAGCAAGCAAATGGGGAAGGCAGGTTTTGAATTTGCTGGATCAGGAGGGTGGCCCTGCCCTTAAATAGGGAAGGAGTACCATCCTCTTTTACTCATTGATGAATAAGAAAGCTACTTAAGCTTGTCTTCTTTTGCATCTTTGCAGAAAAATATGTGATTCTCACCCTATCTAATTAAATTGTAAAACAGGTAGCGAGAGAATTGGCTATTGTGATACCTTTTCCTTTCTTTCTCTATGAAGTAGGAGAGGAAGAGGATAGATGAAGTGGGGATTTGACTACACCTTACTACACCTTAAAACATCATCTTGCTACAAATGATCATCGATGTTCAAGAGCAGACGCTGCTCTCAACAATCACACCCGACTGTCTGCTTATCATCACAACAGTGGGATTCGAACCCGCGATGCATTGAATATATCAACCTGCATCTTCCTGGGCAGCGCTTCACCGATTTTTCGGCCATGCGCCGTGAAATTCAGGTATTTTTCTCCCACTAGATGTCGTAGAATTCAAAACCTTGAAAATTAGATGTTTGAATTGTCGAAAATCGGCCATTGAAGGGCGTTACAGCCTTTGAGGCTCTATTGTTTAGTGAAAACTAGGCACAGTGTTCTCTAATGCTCTTTGAAAGGTCACGAAGGAGGTCGAACTATTTCAAAACCCTGCTTTAAAACGAGTTTTAAGGAAAATCATTAGAACAAATAATGAAACAGTTTGCATATGGCTAAGGTTCCTCATGTTGCATTGTTTAATAGTGGAGCCCTAGTTAGGCATATGACTAGGGTTCCTCATGCTGCCAAAGACGGGCTCCTTAGTTGAGTGATCCTAGCATGGGATGTCTCCCTATATGCAACCAACTCGTTATTTCAAAACGAAGTAAGATTAGAACTGTGCAATTTTTTTACATTAATATTGTTAAAACAATAATACATCATGTTTACATTTTTTCTATTGTGTATCCATGTTCTTCATAAATACAAGTTTGCAATTGCTGCTCTACAGCCTTAATTATTTTAATCATCATAATGCTCATAATATTGGTGATTCAATTAAATTCTATAAAACACTACAGATTCATAATTTCACTTTGTATTAATTACACATGACAACAATATACATTTTTTGTTTGTTAAAGACATTGATCAACTGTTATGTTTTTTATAACAGTCGGCGAGCAATTGCAACCATAATATATTTTACATAATTTCCACATGGTTGTATTTTCCATCTGTTGTTTATAGTTTACTCCAAAGCATGTTTCCTTTGTGCTCTATTTTGTCTACAGAGTTTGAAACTCTTCATTTAGGTGATTATAACACTATCCATTTTAACTTATCACAAAGATCTTTAGTATTATAGAAATTTAAGGACAAAATTGATAGGGCATCAATGAATGGCCACCATATTCAAAAGCAGAGAGGTCATATTCTTTAGAATTGATAGGACATGTTACCCTATGATGGTATTGTGTGGGCATCATACAATTTACCTGGGTGAAAGTTCATATTTTCCAAACTCGCATGCTGTAGATTTATGCATTTGTCACCTCCTCAAACCTGACGATGAAATGGAAATTGCAGTGGTAGGGTCCTACCACTTGTGGATACAAATTTTACCAGATTTTACTAATCTCTCCATGCTCTTTTACCGGTAATTCATATGGATTATGTAGTTAGCAATTGAGTAAAACAAGTGCTTGGTCTGCTCAAGTTTCTCCTCATAGCCAACTTTCAATTTCAACTACTTGTGCACATTAATTTCAGAAATCAGCTCATCAATCACATGATCATCACCCCACTTCTTTCCTCCTTAGTTGGGCATGCTTTGGCTTTGTTGAAGGTGGTCTCCACCCCCGTCTACAAATTATGTAGTGCTCCAACTTAGCTCTGAATTATATGCCTAGATAACATAATAGCCCTTCTTATGAGCAAGAAAAGTACAGGCGAAACTTTGACATATGGTATTGTTTGGGAATCTATGATTTTGTTTATTCTCTAAACAATTGACTAGACATCATCAATTACTTTAGCTCAACTCTTACTGAGCTTGTACTTAAAACCACAGTTACCAAATACGGTCGATTTTTATAAATTCACCGTATTTTTTCATTTTCCTAAGTCCACCGTATAAAACTGCGAAAGTTTCGGGATTTGGTGGTTAAATTTTTGAAAAAGCACAGCTGTAAATAATAAAAAATTTTATAAATTTTTTTCCTAAAAATAACAGCCAAAAACTTAGGTAACTAACAAAAACTGGGCAATAGTCACCTAGAATCCAGTGAATCTGTTTGGAACTGATGGTTCTATTATTATAATAGCCCGTTGGTATTTAGTATTTACTATTAATTAAAGGTAATTACATAGTGAGAGTATATAGCAAGCAGCATGAGGTAAAAAACAATTATTTTCCTGACCTTTCAACAATTATTATATATATATATATATATATAATTTACCATATTTTTTTCCGTGTTTATCGTATTTTTCTATGGACCGTATTTTTCCATATTTTATGTCCACCGTTTAATACTCTCCGTACGAAAGTTGCTACTATGCGTAAAACCATAAGTTGAGCGCTCGGGCCTCCCATAACAAACATTTCCTTATCGGAAATGAAATCTTTTGGAGTTGGACATGCATAAAGATTTTTAATGCATTCAGTAATCTTCTTATATTCCATTGGAATTGCAAATTATTGAGTGGAAGTGCTTAATAAATAGAAAGGCCATACCGAAGAAAACAAATGCCCACTATTCTTCTATTAATGACAACAAATATATTTTTGAATTTTCCCATTATGAAGCATTTATGTAGGTAAAACACAATGAAATGCATCTATGCATTTGGCCACCCCATTATTGTGGTTCTTTCAAATCTTATTAGTGAGGAAGTCTTATTACGTCTGATATTTGTTTCACTTTCAGTATATATTTACTTTTGTAAATTTCTGTGTAATCTACTTGAATGCAACTTGACCCTCAACATATGGCTTTGGCAGCTCTGCCTTGAGTATTTTGTAACTTTTCCCCTTTGTTTTAACATAGTAACCACTTTTTAAAAATAATACGAATAGACATTTCATCTCGGAAGAACTACAACAATGGTACGGCATAACAATATCCTCCTATATACACTGCAATCAACTAGTCGTTTGCACAATCCAAAGGAAATAATGTTCCATCATGTAACAAAAATCATGTATCGAAAACGTTTCATATGTTTCACATAAGATATTTGAGATAGATATCGTGCATCCAAATACAAGACAATCTATAACATGCTCACTGACATGCTTTGAAAGAACTACAATATCACAAATATTTTTTTATACGAATTGTCACTTAACATTTACTATCTCCCAAACTTGACTTCCTCCTATGGTGCTATTACATCGATCATAAGACATTGGTGTAGGTATACAAGTAACTATGTAAGAGATAAAGGAGGTTTACTTTTAATCGGTTTAGATACAAGTAACTACTATGCAAATGGTTAAAGGCGAACGAGATTATTTGTTTTGTATTTTATGGCATAGCTAACATGCCTACTTCAGCATATGGGACTCTTGTGCATGGATAAAGGAATTTTTCCGTATTATCTATATCTTGTTTTGAATTCATACCCTTTTGTTTTTACCATACACGAGGAGAAATGATGGGATAAACCAATTAAAAAATCCATAGCTATAATGTCATTTATTTGTTAT
The DNA here is from genome assembly GCA_018340775.1 of Taxus wallichiana var. yunnanensis. Lineage (NCBI taxonomy): Eukaryota > Viridiplantae > Streptophyta > Pinopsida > Cupressales > Taxaceae > Taxus > Taxus wallichiana. The sequence goes on from CM031244.1 coordinate 599,248,852, forward strand.
ACAATCCAGTTGATATTACATCGTCAATTGATGATTGAAATTTCGTATGTGTTTATGATTGTTAATGTAAGGAAAGAGGTATATTCGAGTCCATATCATGCTAAGTTGTTGTCTGCAGGATTTAAAGGAGGAATTATTGCATGTGTGGTGCGTTTATTTTTCAGTATGAATTATCATGGAAAAATATAGAACAATTTAGTACAGCTCCATATTCACAACAAAAACCAATATTTTTGTTTATTATTACATAAATATAATTAACATTGTAAATTTGTTGTATAGATTGTGATACAAGGATTATACTCACTGTTTGCTTCCAAAGGGATTTGAACCATAGCCCTCCTTTTTTCATTATAACCATTTACTCCTACACTACTAGCCATGTGTCTTAGTGATGTATGAAAGTGTTTGCAACTCTTAAAACATGGAGCAATCATAGTGTTACTCTTGGTACACCTCAACGTCTTCTCATCAAGCTTCATGGACTGTTCTCAATTGAAAGATGTATTATATTGAAACCTATTTTAGGTGTTTCCATTCATAGTTTATGGGCGAAATACAAAAGTGAAACATTGCCATTATTTTTTAATTCTTTCTTCGTTTACTTTTTTCATTTGCAACTAATGAATATTCCATCTACCAATAACTCTCTTTTGCCTACCCAAATTTTAAAGGTTTTTTAATATCCCACGCATTCAGATTTGGTGGAGTTGAAAAGTCAAGATGTACATACATTCAAGGGCCAAAAGTGGGAGAAACATAGTGTTCTCTTAGTTTAGAACCAATTCTTTGCATTGTTTACACACTATTATATTCTGTATAATTCTAAATAACACTATTTGACAACACATTGATTGCTTCGCTATAAACGACGCTCCCCACAAGTTTAGATTTGGTGGATTTGAAAAGTCAAAATTTACATACATTCAAGGGCCAGAAGTGGGAGAAACATAGTGTTCTCTTAGTTTAGAACCAATTCTTTGCATTGTTTACACACAATTATATTATGTATAATTCTAAAAAATACTATTTGACAACACATTGATTGCTTCACTATAAACAATGCTCAGTAAGAACAATTCACACTTATAAAATTTCATGCATCAAATCCAAAATTCCCAACATCGAATCTCATCTCTACCTTTAGATTATACTATTTCTCTTTGTCGATTTAAAGTCAATTGTGATTAGACCGTTTCTATAGGCATCCTCGAGCACACTCGGAGTGCTTTTTTAGTCTTCATGTGTGGGGACCTTAAAAAATACATGTTCGACTTCAAGCCAGCAGTGTTACTCATCTACAACTCTCGTATCGTCAAATTAAGCGCATTTGATAGTTGGTTTGCTTTAGTCCCCTGTCTCCACTCTTTTTAACTAGATGTATGACCACTTTTTCCCCCATGGTGCGAACAACAATATACCCAAGCTGTTGGTTGTCAAGTGTCCCATTTTTGACTTTATAGATGAGTCAAATCTTTCCTTTGGGATCTATTTTCATAATATACCCACCACCCTCTTGTAGAAAAAGTAAGAAAAGCTAACGTACGACATGGAATTAAACTCGCTCACAAATGACATCGGGATGAAAAATTATACAAGTGTTGCAGCACCAAGTACATGGACAACAAGTTATTTCCTACCACCTATGAGCAAGAAAAGTACGGGAGAAACTTTGACATATGGTATTGTTTGGGAATCCAAGATTTTGTTTATTCTCGTAAACAATTGACTATACATCGTCAATTAGTTTAGCTCAACTCTTACTAAGCTTGTAATTAAAACCATAAGATGAGCACTGGGCCTCCTCGCAACAAACATTTCCTTAACAGAAATGATATATTTTGGAGTTGGATATCCATAAAGATTTTTAGTGCCTTTAGTAATCTTCTTTTATTCCATTGGAATTGGAAATTACCAAGCGAAAGTGCTTAATAAATTGAAAGGCCATACAGTAGAAACAAATGCCCACCATTCCTCTATTAACGACAACAAATATATTTTTGAATTTTCCCATTATGAAGCATTTATGCAGGTAAAACACAATGAAATGCATCCATGCATTTGGCCACCCCATTATTGTGGTTCTTTCAATGCTTATTAGTGAGGAAGTCTTATTAAGTGTGATTTTTGTTTCACTTTCAACATATATTTACTTTTGTAAATTTCTGTGGAATTCTACTTGAATGTAACTCGACCCTCATAGCATATGGCTTTGGCAGCTCTGCCTTGAGTATTTTGTAACTTTTCCCCTTTGTTTTAACATAGTAACCACTTTTTAAAAATAATACGAATAGACATTTCAGCTCGGAAGAACTACATCAATGGTGCGACATAACAATATCCTCCTACATACACTCCAATCAACTAGCCACTTGCATGATCCAAAGGAAATAATGTTCCATCATGTAACAAAAATCATGTATCGAAAAACGTTTCATATGTTTCACATAAGATATTTGAGATAGATATCGTGCATGCAATACAAGACAATCTATAACATGCTCACTGACATGCTTTGAAAGAACTACAATATCAAAAATATTTTTTAATACGAATTGTCACTTAACATTTACTATCTCCCAATTTTTCTTCCTCCTATAGTGCTATTACATCGATTATAAGACATCGGTGTAGGTATAAGAGTAACTGCGTAAGAGATAAAAGGAGGTTTCCTTTTAACCGGTTTAGATACAAGTAACTACTATGCAAACGGTTAAACATGAAGGAGATTATTTGTTTTTTATTTTATGGCATAGCCAACATGCCTACTTTTACTATCTCTTGGTTTGTGTTGCATTGGAGAGCTTGTTGTTTTGAACTTGGAACAAACTCCATCATGGAGAGGTAAGAGCTTAGCTCTTGGAAATACTCTCCTTTTATTTGTATGCATATGTGAATGGTTGAATGTTTGAATGTGTTGTTTTATTTGTTGGCTGGTTGGGTAGATGGCCTAGGGATGGTGTAGGAGAAGACTATGGGGCATTTTGTGGGAGGCATAAATGTTTTGGGGAGGTATAAGTGTGGAGGGAGTTGGGATTTGGGTTCCACATTACAAAGAAATAGTTTGCATTTCTTTACTCATTATGGGGTGCCATAAGAGGTTGGGGAGGCATAAGGAAATGTGAGGAATAAGGGGTACTTGGGGGAGGCATAAGGGCATGTCATGGATTTGAAATGATATATATTTTGGTGGTTTTTTCTCAGGTGGTGATACTCATTTCCCTTTGGGAGGCATAAACAACATCCCCCATAGTTTCTTGCTCCTTTGGCTTACATGATGAAGCCTGAGTGTTGTTTGTTATTTTGTTCTGTGGTGGCAAACTGCAGTTTTGTTTTGGACTATGTTTTGAATGAGAAATTTGTTTTTGTGTTGTGGAAGCCTATTGTTGCCATGAGTTGAAAAAAACATTTCTTATTGCAATGTGGTTGGGGCTCAGGGCCAATGAAGAAGGATGGCTTCTCCCTTTTCATTGGATGTCTTGGTTGGGTGGAGAGCGTTGCCTTTCCCTGTTCTGTTGTGACCAAATTGGAGAATGATGGAAATTCATATTGCTATTCTGGAACTGAGAAAGAAGACAGTTTGACAGTCCTTGTTGAGATCATTTCTTAATGTAACCTTTTCCCACTTGAAGTGGATGATCTTGTATATTATATGTGATGGAAAGATGGTCTGTATGGGCTATGAAAGTTGTAAATTGAATTGTGAAAGAGATATACTCTATTTTTTTGCTTTTGAAAAAATGTGAAAGAAATCATATTCTATATATTGTAATTGAGGAATGAAAGAAGAAATTGTAAAGGTATCTCTTTGAATCAATAAAGGATTGTATTACTTTACTCAAATGGCATTATTGGGTATTGAAATCTGATTGTTGAATGTATTTTGAAATTTTGTTGGAAGGATGAAAAAGTGAATACGTATGGAGAAATGTCATAATACTCTTTTTTTTTAAAAATAAATATTTTAGAAATCAGAATTGTAATTTGGCATTTGAATACTTTGCTTGAGTCAACTTAGTATGTTAGATTGGGTTGGAATGAATTCATAGTTTAAAGTTGGCAAATGAAAATAAATCTATTCGAATTTGAGCTCTGTTAGATAACTTTCATATTGACAATTATTAATCGAAATTGAACAGTAATGACCTGCAACATCAAAAAGACAAAATGAAGCATCAAATTTTATTTGTAAGGTCAAAACGACCCCAAACATACCAAAATACTTATGAAAATTTTATAAAACCTTTCAAATCGGGCAAAGGCAAAATTGCAAACTTCTTGCTGTATAAAATTGATAAATTTCGAATTCAAGTAAATCCTAAAATCTTCCAAGTAAAATCCTCCATGGTTGTTTGGCAAGTGGAAAAATAATTAACGACAAATTTGAACAAAATTGATAAGTTAAAAATACCAGTTCACTTCCTACGTGACAGAAAGACTTTTTCTCAAAATTGACCCTTTAAAATTTATCAAAATAAAATTCCTAAGGATGCAGTGAAACGTTGACGTTAAGAGCTTTCCAGAAAGTCCTCGTTTGCCAAAAATTGAGTTCCCAATCAAAAGTTATGGCCTTCTGAAGTTTTTACTTCATTTTGGGCTCAAAATAATCTAACTGTCAAATTTTAAATGAATAAAATATTCTTGGGTGGACCCGTGGGCTAAAAATTTCCTTTTTTGTTTTTTTCCCAAAAGGTGCAAAGTCATGAAGTTTCCCACTACTCCGCTAATCCAAGCCTTCATTTTGTCTAAAAATGATCTAAGTCCAAAAAGTTAATTTGGCAATTTTTCCTCCACGGCCCCGCCGCCCTGTAGCCAATCATTGATCGACACGTGGCTTTGTTGGGCATTGGCAGAGGCTTGGATCGATTTTAACCTTAAGCGCTTTCAAAAATAAATTTGGAAATTTTTGTAAGTTTTCCCTACAGCCCCGCCGCCCGTAGGTAATCAGGTGTTGCCACGTGGCTTCACGAGGCATCGGCGGAGGAGCGGATCTTTTTAAGCCTTAACGCTTTAGAAAACTTTTGGGAAAAATTTCCAAATTATCTCGCCTGCCCACCAAACCGTAGCTAACGGTTGGCTGACACGTGGCATCTTCTCGCATCGGCGGAGGTGCGGGTTCCTTTTGACCTTTTTGCCCTTCCTTTTGAATAGTCAAAATTTTCAAATGTTCCCCACCGACCCGCTGACCAGAGCAATAAGGAGCTGCCATGTGGCCTCCCTGGGTGTCGGCGGAGGTGCAGGTGTAAAATTCACTTTGTCCTAAAAGGGAAAAAGCGCTAAATGCCTTCCTCGCTCCGCCGGCCCGTGTCTGGGAAAATTTTTCTTCCCGCTCCGCTGGTCCGCTTTTCTCCTCCGGGGAATTTTCTCTCCGAAGTCTCGTAGGCCCGAGTTGGGGAAAATTTTTTCCTTCCCAGGCCCGCTTTTGGGAAAATTTTCACCCTAATTTCTACCGGTCCATAACTTGAGAAATACGAGGAGTTAGGAGGACTTCTTTATATCACCAGAAATGTGAGGAAATTCCCTATCTAATGGAATAGTTTTCAGGAAGTTTTAATTGTGTTAATCATGGAAAAATCAAATTGAATATTTAACCAAGTTCTGGGAGTGGGTAAGTAAGAATTTACTCTGATGATTTTAAATATGTATTATTTTCCCCCACTGTAATTAAACCTTGCTCTTGTCTTAGATCTTGTGGAATTAAATACCTTGGGTATTTAATTGTTTTGGTCCCTTAACCCTAAAATTTTAATCAGGGAATATTTAGCTAAAATGTCAATGTAATCAGTGATTAAATTAATCCCTAAGGAGATTTGAGCTAGGTGTGGACTTATTACACTTGTTGCTTTATAATGTGGAATTAGTAATTATTATAATGGGAAAAGTTATCAATTGAATTTAATTGTCCTTGAGACTTTGGTTGTTAACACTTTAAAAAAAAATTATTCCATAATTTTGTAACTAAACCTAGGTTGTTCATGGGTCTCAAGTGGGAGATTTTAGCGGGCGTTACGGACACTTTGTCCAAGATGTCTCTCTCGAGACTCTCTTGTGAGACCTACCGTTCTCTATGGATCCGAGGCCTGGGGTCCCTCCCTACTCGAGTTAGATTGGGCTTCTGTTGAGTGAGTTCAGATCCTTATGCTCAGACGGATCATCAGGTGTAAAGAGATTGTTCCTCATAATATCATCCTTGCCGAGTTTGGTGCTCGCCCTTTTAGACTGGAGGTCATCTTTGGTCTCGTATCACTCTTGCACCGTATCCAGGGACTTTCTGATTCTTCCACAGGAAGAGACAGGTACATCTACCTTCCTACCGTTCTTCTGAGGTCATTGCTCTTTCTAACTGTAGTGGTCGTGTTTGCTGCTTGTATGTCGGGGCCTCTCATCGCCTTGGATCCATTGGGATCAGCATGGATCGTCTCCCCCCTTTCAGGTACTCCATTGATGCTCCTGCTCATCTCCTTCCAAGCAAATAGGACCTACACAGAAGATGGCATTCTATGCCAATCACTTCCTAGAAGTCAACAGTGGACTCGAGTATTTGACCCACCTATATCTCCTAGCATTGACTGCATGCTCTCCGCATCTCCCTGGGCCAGTTCAGAGTTGGATCTCACAGGATTTGAGTTGAGAGTGATCACCAGTTGGATCGGGCCGATATGATCTTCCATATTTGCTCCCTCCGGAGGTTGAGAGGAAGGAACACTTCATTTTTCGATGCCCGATTACTATGAGATCGAGAGGGATTTTTCACTATATTTTTCGTGAACGTCCAACGTTCACGGCCTTTTTCAAGTATTATGATCAGAGTTGTATCACTCTCTATATATAGGAAGCTCTTAAGCTTCGTGACGGGGTCGTCCATCCACCTCCCAGGGTGACTATTACTAGAACCAGAGGTGCTTCTTCCCAGGCTAGTGATTTATGGACTTAGACCCTGCCAAGGGCCCCTTCTCATAAGCGTTAGACCACTAGGCTCACCTAGAGAGATCAACTCTCCATGGATCATAGGCATCTCAGACAACTCCCAGTTCCGAACATTAGACATCAGCACATCATTAGATTCTTTCTAGTTGGACTTGGGCAACAGTCATGAGGGTCGATGTCGAGGCTTTTCCCTCCATCTCCCTTTCTTCTTCTTCATACTCTCTTTCTTCTTCTTTTGTTGTTCTCGGAGACCCATTTTGGGCTTTCTCCGCTGCTTCTCTCGCTTTGTATGGTGCAGTCCCATTGACCTATTTTTGTGGTCACTTGTTGGACATTTAATAAAATTATCTTATCTCATCTCATCTTATCTTATCTTATCAAGCTCATCGTTACGTCCCCTTCTTGCTGCCGGTTGGATCTCTTGGTAGGAAGCAACGATCCAACGAACCACCACTTTTCTCCTCTCGATTTGGAAAACAGGTTGCTCGGATTCATAGATGGGCCCTTTGCATAAAGAATTTTGGTGAATCTCTCTGCTCCTAGAATTCAATCCATTTGATATTTAGATTGAATATCAGGCTGTGACTCTTCGGCATAAGCTCAAGCTTAGTGTATCCTTTGCTACTTGGGGTGCTTAGATCCACTCGAGGCTTTATTGGCTATGGGTAGGAGATAAAGCTTCTAAGAGATTCTTCAAATCCATCAGGGGCAAGCATGCTCGTCAACAGATCAAGGCTATATATAAGTCCTGCTAAGAACGTACTGAGCTCCCAAAATCTCTTTTGCTTTTGTCAAGCATTATCATCTAGTTTTCCAAGCTCAACAGATTCTCTTGAATGAGATTCTACTTTACATAAATGTATTGATGTTGTGCCTTTGCAACTCACCCCTCGGGATTCGGCTTGCTGCGATGCTCCTCTTACTTTAGAAGAACTTCATGTAGCTTTGCTTTGTTTAGCCGATGATAAATCTCCCCATCTACATGGCTTCCCCAACGAGTTCTATAAAGCAACTTGGTCCTTTGTTGGACTTGATCTGCTCAAAGTATATAATGAGGCTCTTCAATCTTGCTCTTTAGGGAGCTTCATCAATCAAGGCAACATCAAGTTCATTCCTAAAGCCAGCAATCTGGAGCTTATTAATAATCGATGGCCTATCACCTTGTTGAATGTTTCATACAAAATTCTTGCTAAAGCTTTAGCTCTTTAGATTGCCAATATTTTGCCGAAGATAGTGTGACAGGAGCGAGGACGGGATTTGTCAAAGGCCGTTATATCTGGATAATCTTCTTGTGGTTTGGGAAGGTATGGAATGGGCTCGAATTTCTTGTCAAAAGCCTCTCTTTCTAAAAATTGATTTTGAAAAAGCCTATGATCATATAAAATGGCCCTTTATTCTAGCTATGCTCAAGGCTTTAGGGTTTGGTGCTTTCTTTTGTTCATTGTTTCTACTCTGTTCTCCAATGCCTCCACTCGGCTCACCATTAATGGCCATCAGTCTCAAGGCCATCGACTCATCCGCTCCATCAAACAAGGTTGTCCTCTTGCTCCGGCCTTATTTGTTCTTGTTGTTGATGCGTTGGGTTACTTAATTGCTCATCAAGCTACCCAAGGTCGCATTCGAGGGAGGGTTTTACCGTAACACCGCACACAATTGATTAATGGGCATTTTGTAGATGATTCCTTCCTTACGGTTGTTGATTCTGAGTAGATATTGCTGCATTTTTGACTGTTTATCTACCTTCTGTACAACCTCTAGTTCTAGCATTCAGATGGTGAAAACTCTTGGTTTTCAATGAGTTGTTCCGATGCGATTGACTTCGAGATTACCCCCGGAAATGGATTTTCGCGGTGAGCAGTTTCACTTCTTGGGCATTCCTTTTGCCTTTGACAGCGATTCTACGAATCTTTGGACTTATGTGGTTAACAAAGTGGAGCAGAAAGTGACGAAATGGTCCTCCAAACTGCTTTCCTTAGTAGGAAAATTTCAAGTGTGCACCAAAATTCTTGTTGCAACGCATGTTTATTACTCTGCTTGTTGGTTCCCTTCTTGCGCTTCATTCAATTGGCTAGCTAGGCTTCTACGGGATTTTATTTGGTGTAAAAGTTATGGTTTCGTTGGTTTTTACCGAGTGTCCTGGGAGGTTTTTTGTCTCCCTCATGAGCAAGGTGGTATGGGCATCATTGATCTTTACGCGAGCGTGGCTCTCTATGCTAAATGGGTCATTCACAGTCTTTCAGGGGCCCACTCTTGAAATTTTTGTTGCGAATATAGTGCCCCTTATGACAAGAAATGTTGGAATGGTATTGGTTTGCATACCCTTCTTATTACACCTATTCCAGTTAAGATTCAGGGTACCTTTGTGGCTAAGAGCATCTGGAAAGCCTTCGAGCAAGTTAAGCCTTTTTTACGGTGGATTGGTGATGGTTTTCGCACAGACCTTTCGTTTAATGATCAGAACATCTAGTGGTCTCCAATTCTCTCTGAGGGCATGAGTCTATTAGCTAAACTCCCGACATCAAAGCCATTCGGTTCTTTGGCAAAGGCATTAACACTATTCAGGATTTGGTGCACCGGAAGGATTGGATTGCTTGGCCTGCTCTAGAAGCTAAATTTCGTTTATAGCATTTTTACTTTCCGTCGATTTGCAAGATTAAGGAACTTCTTTTAGATGTGATGCTTCATAAACCTGGCCTTTGTCCACCGGCTGCCTAGTGGCACGACTGGTGTTGGAATCATGATATAGCCTTTTTGCATTACAACACTCACACAATTTATTGGCTTCTCTGTCCACTATCACCCACAATTGATAAGCTCAATTCTCATTGGGGACTCCAGTCACTGTCCTCTACCTGGCTTCGTTGACTTGCTCGTGCTTGGAACCCTCTCCTTGAACCTAAAGTTAACCATTTTTCTGTGGTGCTTAATTTATCAAGGTCTGCCTTTAGGTGAACGACTCAGGCATATTGGCATATCTTCCCCACCGCCCTTTCTTTAAAGCATGGAGTCTTTTTGTATTTATTCTAGTTTTGCTCTTATGCTTGGTTTTGTGGCATTGGATTCATTCCTTGTTTCAACCCTATCACCTTGAGTTTTTCTCTTGGCGTATGGCTTTATTTGGGGACTTTATTCCATGGCCTCATTATATAGCTAATATGTGGCATCTTTTCGTGCATGCATTTTATTTCATATTTGGAAAGCTCGCAATGCCTTTATTTTCAAACATGATCTTATAGTTATCATCTTTTCTACTAATGACAAGGTGATTATTCTATCTACTATGCGATCACAGATTCAAGCTCAGGTTGCTAAGGTCGCTTTGGAATTCACACACCTTTAGGAGCTACTGGATCACTGGGGGAGTGCGCCATGCACTATGAGTTACATGCCACACGATCCGCCGTTGTCGCTACCACGACTTTCGCCTCCCAGGCGGCCATCTGTTGTTAACACACCTTAGAGGATCCCCTCACATAGCCACCACTTTGCATCCCTGGGACCGCGACGCCTCGTCTTCCTCTGGACTGGGTTGGAGTGTGCCCCCGAGGGGGAAAGGCGTTGCTAGCACTCCCCGGTGGGGCTATTCGCCATTGGTGATGAACACTCTTGCAAGATCTCCACCACTTGGGTGGGGTATTATGTGCCTCTTCAGATGTGGTTTTGTGAGTAGGAGGGCTGAGAAGTGGATCCGTAGTTTGCGGAGCCTTGTAGCGAAGCTTTCATCCCTCCCCAAGATGATCCTCCCCCTCCTCCTTGTGTGGCAGCGACGTGTGCCTAATGTTTTCTGTTTGGTTGGTGACTTTTGATTGCCCTTTTGGCATGCTCTTGTAAAGCCCTCGTGGTGTTTTGTGTTTCCCCATGTAGCAAACTTTTGTTGCCCTCGTGGTGTTTTGTGGGACTGTGACTTGTTCGGTCATCCCTAATATGTAACTTTCCTTCAAATTAATACAAAGGTATGTTCCAATAGTAAACATTCAATGATATTTTAAACATGTATAATACAATTAAAATGTTAAAAAGTTCTTTTTCAGTCTTTAATTCCATTTTAATTTACATCAATTTAAAAATATTTTATAAATGCATTGAATATATTTAGTCCCCACTTTTTTATATAGAAGATACTAGAAAAGTAATCTGAATTAATTGTATAAAATTAGGATGGTGTGAAATTATAAAAAGGTGGTTTGGTGGAGTTCAAATAAGGATTGAGACTAACTCCTAGGTAATTATGTTTCTTGTGTGCAATGGAAATAATTCCGTGTCTTCATGAAGATGTGGGGGTAGTATGTTTAGCAAGAGTTCCATATATATTCCACAGAAATATGAGATAAGTTTCACACAAGTGGAGTGGTGTGCTTTGAGAAGCACCCATTTGTATCTTGATGTGATGTGCTTTGGTGAGTATGAGGAGGTCATTGCTTCCCTTCGCAAATCTCGGAGAAAGAAATGTTGTTTCGGGGTAATAATTCACTATCCGTTGTTGGCGGCGGTGGGAGTGGCTTCCTCCAATTCCTTGCAAATTCAACGTAATTTATACAGGCTATCATCACTGTGTCTTCGTTACACCAAAACTAGTTGTGATAGGACTCCAGGATAGGAAGGATATTAGTAGGCCAATTGTTTTGCTTTTTGATTTTGGCAATTGCAAATGAAAGCTTAGTAGCGACATGCTTGAAAGCCGATGCTTTTTTCGCAAAGATTACTACAAGAGGGTCATTTTGAGACAAAATTATTCTTTTGTGTCTAAATTCCCCCAAAATTATACTTGTCTCTAAATTCCCGCTTTTTAACTTTTTAATATTTTTATAACTAGTGGTTGCTCCTAGGGGAGCAAGTCTACGCTAGTTGGGGTTTTCGTAGGAGTAGTTTTGTAGCTTGGGGTTGCCGGTTTGGTTTGTGGTGGTAGGCATATAGTTACGTTGTGGAAATGAGGCAAATCTTGTCAACGCGAAGAAGGTTGGTGGTTGGTTCGGTTAATTGTGTGTAGTTACGCTTTTAACCAATTTAGTAAGTGTGGTGGTATGTGGTCGAATTTGTTTCCTCTTTAGCGTTGCAAAATTTGTTTGCTGATGTTGAATTTCCAATTTAATCTGTTAGATGAAAATGAGAAAGTGTAACCCAACAATGAGTAAAGTATGACAACATTTTGTAACATGCACTATGGTAGGGTTTTGTGTGTGTGTTTTTAATTCTTCGGTATAAATTATTTTGTTTTTTTTAATTTAGTGCAAGTAATATTTTGCGAGGTAAAATACTTCAAGAGATATCAATTTTAAGATTCTCTGTTTAGATTTTTCGTACACCACAGTGAGGGAAGTAAGTTTTCCACAAAATTTGAAGTTGGTATTTGTTAGGTTAAACATTTTCAATTTTTAATAAGTTTTCGATTGTAAGTAATACAGGATGAACGCTTCTCTTTGTTACTCTATTATTCACAAATATATTAATTTTATATATGGGTTGTGAACAAAGCCATATGAGGGATATGTAAAAAACAAACTTTGTTTCACGTCAGTTGTTACAGTGTGTATATATATTTTCTCGTCTGAATGTTGTTGGTATGTACATGGGAAAGCTTGCAGGCTTGTACGTTGCTTGCAGCTGGTTTTTTAGGGCCTGGCGTTATAGTATTATGTATAGCCTCATTCCCTGAGGATTTGTTTGGTGTGCTCGCTTGCAATGGCTGCTTGCTGCAGTGCCTGTTGTGCGTGTTCTAATTTTTTCTATGTGAGTAGCATTGCGTAAATTGTCTCATCATTGACAGGTGTTCCTCCTTTGTAGTGGTCTTCTAGACATTCCGATAACAGGTGTTGTATGTAGGTACAATCATTGTTAATACGTATTGCTATGCTGTCGATATTGCTCCTCATCTTTAGAGTCCTCCATGGGGGTTGGCAAGAAATTGTATATTAGAAGCATACAATGTTGGGAGAAAAGACACTGCTGTCAAAGTATAACAAGTAATTTCCAAGCTAGATAGGCATATATTTTATATTTGGCAAATGGTGTAGAGGTGTTTTCCCTTGTTTTTAAATATTGTGAAATGGTCAAAGGGAAAAGAAAGTACAGCAATATAAGTAACAAAAATCAGAGTAAACAGTAAACCAATGTAAGCAAAAAATTTGCATGTAAATAGCAGTGGATGTTCATCATTTGCGTAAGAAAGTTTTAGTAATTTCATAGCAAGTTTTTGTTATTTAGTAGCAATTTTGTCATTATACAGGTCTCCTTTATGAATATGCTCAAGTTGTTGACCAAGATATTACCTCTTATTTCCTTCAATTCTCTTTGTTAGCTCCAACAGGTTACAAATATTGGAGTGCTGCTCTTACATAGATATTAATGCTGAGCAAAATCCTCAGCAAGATATATGGCTTTATTTAAAGAAATTTAGAATAATGTTACTTTCCAAAAATAACTGCCTGCAAGTGGGATGTAAAGTGGAAATACGTGCATTGGGTGAGGGAGATAAGGAATAGATGGATGTGCATCTTAATTATGGTATTCGTTAGCAATTTTGTATAAGTTTTTAATTATTGGTCTCATTTTGCCTCCAGTTTTTGTTCATCCCTTTTTAAAATTAGAACTAGATTGTAGCCTATGATTTACACCCTCAAATCCCTCATTGTGAAGAGATTCTATTCTTATCCTCGAGAGAGGGTGTAAGTTGACTTGCTACCTCTGTATTTATGGATTGGACCTTGTTGAATTTCTTTGGGAAGAGCTGTTTGCCTGAGCAAGAGTATGTTACGAAATAAATAATTGCAATGCCTTCCTCCAATTCTGAAAAAAAGGATAAGCCTTCTATCATCTGATGAAAGTATGGACCTAAAAACACCATGGGGAAGACAAAAGTATGGACCTAAAAACACCATGGATAAGGCTAAAAGAGACGGGAGAAGACAAAAACACCATGGGGAAGACAAAAGTATGGACCTAAACCCTTACAAAGCCAAAACTCTCCTTGTAGATTCTTTTTTAATATTGTTAGCCAGGGCCTTGTGTTGCCTTCTTAGTTCATTAAGAAGTATTTGCAAAATAAAGCCATTCTTGCTACCATAAGTCTGAAAGCTTTGACATTCCATATATTTTATCATCATTTAATATAGCTTTGAGCCCCTCACATCTTGCATGCTCAATTCAATTTGTTTTCATTTATGGAACTCTGGAATCGGTTCTCAAGTTAATGGCCCATTGTCCTTGGCATTTTTCTGTGAAGGCATGTTTCTTTATCCACATGGTTAAAGTTTTAAAGACTATGATCAGAAGCAAGGTTTCACTAAGCAACACCCTCATACACCAACTATTAATAGTTCAAATCCTTTACTTCACAACCTCTATAGCATTCATAGTGTCCCTCTGCAGATGGGTTGTCTATAGGTCCCCGCTTTTGGTTGTTCATAGAGATCCTCGTAGTGCAGCAAATTTTGTATTTTTCTTGGTGATTTTGCACGAGTCTATTAATCGTAAAATGTGCAATGTTTAAAGTAAAGTAAGTCAAAATCAATCAATACCTTCTACGGATTCTGAAGCTGTGGCCTCCTCTTCAGAATGGTTTTGGTCTTTCAGTAACTGATTTTCTAGGCTTTTGGGAGCTAGAGAGATTTTGGGTCCATGTCTGTCAACCAGCTTCAACTCTGCAAGTCTTCTGGCTTGGAGTTCAATGGCTTGTTATAGCTCCTGTTCTTCTAACTCCCTTCTTATTACATCCGAGTTTCTATCTATCAATCTTGGGGCACCTGCAATTCTCAAATCATCTATGTTATATTAATTAATTGCAATCTTAAACCATTGCAACTTACATAATATATCAAGAAATCACAATGAAAATGCACCTAGATGCAAATCACAGTCCCTAATATCCATATTTTGAGTCATCATGTAACCTGAATACTTTATGAAACATACCCAGTTCAACAAAATCATGTTAACAAAAAAACCCAATCCAAGCAAAAAAGCATAATTCTTAGAGCAAATTAGATATTAATTTCAATCCTGAGTGTTAAGATTATATTACCTTTCTACTGGTAATTTGGATCCCTTTTCTCTGTACGGTCTTACAAGGACTCTAGCATCACAGACACAGTGAGAATTTCCTTTTCCCAAAATGATTTTAACAGTCTTTTGATACACAAATTTTACAAAGCAAAACATTCTTTTCTGTTGATAAGGAATCCTCACATCCTGCATTGGTCCAAAACCTCGGCCGACTTAAAGGTTAGGAGCGCCTAGGCAATAGTTTGAGTGGGCGCCCTCCTCAAAAATTTATTTAATATTTTTTCCATAAAGTAAATAAATAAAATATGTCTATATTTTTGTATTTTTAAATTTACATCATGGTCATAATAAAATAATAATAAAAATATATTATTAAATTATCACGGAAGGATGAAAAATATACTGTGGATGGAAAAATTTAATCGTAGGAGATGCTCAGAATGCAAAAAATACAATATTTTATACAAGGCTTCTTACAAGTCTAATTTAACCTTATCAAGTACCACTACAACGAACTCAAATTGCTTGAGACCATCAACACGATGAGGGACGTCAACCGTCACCTATTTTTTTCTTGAACTATCACTATTTAGTTGGACTGAGGCATTGGTTGTCCTTTTACCGCTATTTGTAGTGTTGTCTTCACCAATTACTGTGGTCATCATGGCTAGAGTGCCCAAGTATTCCGTCCAAAACACCTTTTTAGTGTCCAATCTGACACTGCTCTAACATATATAGTATCATGGAACTTCTATCTGTTAGCTGCCATTTCTGCCCTGATAAACTGTATGCACAAATATCTGTAGATGGGTGCTTGGAGAACCAAGAGAGTGAAGATTCCAGGGAGAATTGGAATGTAGTGGGACTAGAAATGAGAAGAGGCAGGCTATAAATAATCCTTCATCACAATTTCTTGATGCCAGGGGCTACCCTTGGCAGAGAATTTTATAAGATTCCTATCATTGCCACTGTTTGTTACATCTTGATTGTGGGCTAATATGTGCCAGTACTGCAGATCCCATTGTTGAGTACCATACATAATATTTGATTGTGGGCTGATATGTAACAGTCGGTTCCTTTTTTAAAAAAATTCGAGATTCAAATTAGTTATATAGATTCATGTTTTTATTTCCATTCTTTGTGGTGTTGTGCAGGTCCATGGGCAGTGGCAGTCATCACGTATTCTCACCCAAAGGATTATCTGAATTGCGAGCAGGTGTATTTTCCTTCCCCATACGTGCTCTTAATTTCATTTTTTAATGATGCCCTTTTCTTTCAAAAACATTCTTAATATCACTGAAATACCTTCAACAAATATACTTATTTCCATATAACTTTACTAATCATTGAATACCATTTGTAATTACAAAAATTGGAAAACTATTTTAGCTTCACTTTTTGTGTACAGAATTTTTGTAACTTCAACTGATTGTCGATAACCTTCCTAATCATTGAAAATCTTACGAACTTCATTGAATGCTTTAAGCAGTTAGCCCTGATGGTCGATTGCTACAAAGCTCAACAGTGGCAGATTCTATGGTTTTCCATTTTGCTGAGGGTACTTCCGAATCTGTACCTGTTTCATACATTGAATTTGCTAAGAGGTTGGTATCCCCTGAAAGTCAAAGGAGCTCTACGTTTTAAAAGACGCAAACTTTCATTGTTTAGCATTTGGACAGCAAAACCACGGTCGAGTCTTTTTGAGAGACTAAAGGAGATGACTAAAATGAAAATGCATCACAAATCCAAACCTGTACCTAAAGCCAAAATTCAAATTGGAGAGACAAAGGAAGATAAAGAGCGGAGGATTTTTAAAGTATTCGAAAAGTTACTCAAAAAAAAACACAGAGGAAGACGCCGTACGAAAGAATTCTTTCGCCGTACTAAAAAGCAGGCATTCGATTGGGAAATATTTCACTATGTAAGAGCTAGTATATTATTTACTCATACATTTATTAGAAAACGAGTATATTTACCTTTATTGATAATAGCTAAAAATATTGGTCGTATTTTATTATTGCAGTTACCCGAATGGGAGCAGGATTGGGATAACTTACATAAAGAATTTTATGTAAAATGCAATTACGACGGTTATGAGCTGACAGACGTAGACGTACCTAAACACTGGTTTAGAGACTACCTAAGAGAGGGGATTCAAATTAAAATTCATAACCCTTTTCGATTGAGACCATGGTATGATGAATCTACCACCGAATCTACTCCTAGTAAAGACAATACTAGTTTCTTAACCCTGTATGGAACAGAAGCTAAAAAACCTTTCGGAAAGCCAACGAAAATACCTTCTTTTTGGAAACCTATTGACGAATGGATTCGGGATTACATTGGCCAACGTACAAATTTCATTATCGAATGGCTAAAACCTATTATCGAATGGATGAAACCTATCATCCAATGGATGAAAATTATTGGCCAATCGATATCACTGATTTGCTCAAAAATAACAAAAGTATTTTGTAAAATATGAAAACTTACCTCCTGATAAGGTATGAGGCATACAATATTTTTACCATTTCTTTTGATAAAGATTTATCTGGTTTCCAACATCAGCTGTAATTCTTATTGCATCATTCTTTGTATGTTCTTTGTCTTTTTCTTTCTTAGCAGTCACTTCTCGACAACTACATAAATACTAGTGCACTAAGCAATTTTCTTTCACTTGCAAGTTCTTTGGGTCATCTGGTATGATCCACCAAATACCTTATATAATAGATCTAAGGTTCAAGATGATGATATACATAGATGGTTTAATATATTTATATCCCTTGAAGGTATGCCTTTTGTGGTCCCATTTATTCACCAAAGTCTTTTTAAAATACATCATTAAATGCATTATAGTTTATATCATAGCTAGCTCTTTGGAGACCTTCTAGTCAGATTTTATAGGTGGCATTCATAGCTTAGCCTCGTGATCCCATTAACTATTTATTAACTAATCAGATGTGAAGTGACCTCCAATGCACCTTACTATCTTTGTCAACATGCATGAATTGCAAAATCCTCTATGCTCATCCTTTGCTCTTTCTTCCTATTTACTTGCTACATATCTTCATGTCTGAATGGATTCTTTGTTGCCCTACTATCCTTGACTCTTTGCTTGATCTTTCATCCATCATGGATTTCTTGGAAAGACTGCCCTTTATACTTGCAAAATCAGACTATAATATAGTACTAGCATTCAAAAATGTCCTTTGAATGGACTTTCCATCATTCTTTTTCACTTCTCTTTGTGGCTTCTCTTCATCTTCACTAGACCACTCATCATCATCTTCTTTGAAGTTTTCACACTCATGCTCTGTTTCATCTTTGCATGAGTCTTCATATGCTTCACTCATGAAGCTTAGCCCTTCTTGTGTATCATCATCCTATCCTGTTTGCAATCATCTTCGTCATATCCTCCATCAGCTAAGACTTATCCAACAACTGCTATCTCCTTCTCAAGTAGTTCAATCTGCCTCCTTATTTCAGCTATCTCCTTTGCCCTCTTCATTTCTCTTCTCTTATTTTCATTTGCCACTCTCATCATCTTCATTTCTTGCACCAAAACTATTACTTGTCTCCATGGTATAGCTTACATGGTCTCTCTCTCTTATCCAAGTCTCTATCACCTTGGATTATAGTCTTCTTTCTCTCTTATCCAAGCTCCTTCTTGGATATCTCTCGACTATCTCTTTCTCTTTCTCAAAACTTCTCACCATGCAAGACCTAGTGGCATTTATGCGTTTCCTTAGTTGACTCTTTTTCTCTACTAGCTGTAGTTTCTTGGCTTCACCTCAGCCACACCTCTCTTATTCCTTCTTGATTATTGGAGTCTCTATTCCTTCACCTAAAAATGAAATCACACATCATTCAACCACTAGTACAATCAAAAAAATTAGCATTGATACAAGCATCTATATTCTCATTAGCTAGTTAAATTAGAGACCTGCTCTGATATCAAAATTGATGCAACCTCAAGCTTATAGTCACTCTAGTTCTTGCATCAATTAGCAATCAACTCTAAGATCATGTAATTGGGATTCTCTGCTTGGCCTACAAAGGCTAAAACCTATTTGGATTCCTCAAATTGGCACCACTTCCTTTAATGGCTCCATGGCATCCCATTCATGAGATAGCTTCTCCCTTATCTTGACTACCCTCACTGTTCTCACTACCCTTTTCCTGGTCCATTAATTCAAATCTCAACTCGACTTCTTAACTCCTCCAAACTCTTTCTCCTTGTTATTATACTCACTACATAAGCCTTAACTGATATAAAAACTGTCTTAGCTCAGCATCTTCCTTTCTGACACAATAAGTCCTTCATATGCATTGTTCAAGATTTAATTCAACAATGTATTGACTAGTTGATCAATGATTCTGTGCTATTGTGTTCAATGCAGTAGGCCCAAGGGGAAATAGGAGCCCTTGAGAGTTATATCAACTTGTTTCATGCACCTTAAGTCATAACCCTCATATGAATTATCTCATACTTGATAACAACTAATCAGATGTGAAGTGACCTCCAATGCACCTTACTATCTTTGTCCACATGCATGAATTGCAAAATCATCAATACTGCCATGTGTCAGGCTAGGCTCAAGGTTGTCTCCAATATCTCACTCCATGGTTGTCACTAGCTATAAAGAGTGATAGTTATCATCTTGTCAGGTTATAGTCATTGAACTCAGGGTCATATAAGTGTTCTAACCCTCTGTGTTCTCATTACTCTTCAATCCATTCTTATGGTTATTAGCATTTATGCCCTTTAAACTCTCTCTTATCCATATTGTACCCTAATATGAGTTACACTTCAAATAGAGTCAGGGAATCACTTATACCTGGTTGGACATTGTTGGAGGCATCAAATTAAAGATTTAGACTCCCTTGTGAATGATCTAACACTTGTCTCCATTTTGAGTTCTTAATACTCTGCCCCAAGGTTTCTTATAGCCTTTCTTAACTCAAATCAAGTGTCAAAACACTACCCCAAACCTTTCAAGACACAAGCTCCATAATTTTAGGTCTCCTTTATGCTATTCAAGATGTCCTTCAACTTTCTTGGGCTGATACTTAACACATTTAGCCCACCTCACCTTCTTTATTGGTCTTCTAAGGGATCTAGTATAGTCTGATAACCTGTACAATCAACATTTACTCCAAGATAGTAATAATTCCTTCATAGACTCATCCAAAAACTCGTTCCAATTCCTTCTTAGGGCTCTGAGGTCAAATTTAGATCGTTCTTGCTCTTGACACATCTAAATTTGTTCAAAATACCCTCAAGCTACCTCCTACATTGTCCATTGTAAACATGCTAATTTTGCTCAGAATACTGTCAGAGAGATCTCCAACTGCACTGGATGAATCACAATCAAACTTGGAGGACTTGTAATTCATACTAAGACATAGATATGTTGAAAATATTAGCTCGATTCACTTCTCCAAATCTGAACTCCCTCTCTATACATTCATGTTTTCTCCTCCTTCAGATGAAAAACTTGACCTCCACTGCCCTTCTATAGGTTGAATTGGCTGTATTAATCCTTTTCTAGGCCTAAAAGTCCTATTTTGAGAGATACCCTCCACTTTACAAGCACAATTCAAGGAATTGGTTGGTCAACCACGATCTTGGACAGATAATGCTTTTAATACAATTTATTTAGATCCTTTCAATCCTCATCCTACGAAGAGAATGAAGATAAAAACAACTCATACACACCTAGACACCCAATAATAACCTTATTTTGGACTAATACACTTACATTTACACTTGTACAAAGGAATTCACATCACAAATTCAAATGTTCAAACCTTATGACAACTCCTAATACATTTTCAATGCCCTTCAAAGGCTTATTCAACCTTTATTGTACTCACCAAGCTACCATGATGATGCTCCTGCATCAGGCCATCCAACTTGAAAGTTTTCATGAGCTCTTGCTCATGAGTCTTCATCTTTTTCTTGTACCTTGATCTTATTGCTGCCATTCATAACTCTTCCATCTCTATCACATATATTCAAAACTTCCTGATCTCAATGTTGGTATAAGCTTTCTAGTTTCATTAAATGACAACAATTGTCTTTGCTTATCATGTTCTTCAAATGAGCAACTTTCTCTCTCTGGTCTAGTCTTCATTCTTTCTTGAGCTATATTTGGGTCCCATGTTGTCCTTGCCCATGCTAGTTTTTGTCTCTTTGGTATATTCTCTATATCTCATCTTCTTTCTCCTTTGTCTCTTCTTGTATTTTCCTCTTCTTGTCTGCTTCTCATTTACTAGGATCCATATTGCCTTATCTTTATATAGGTCTTCAAGATCTGCTTGTTCTTTTGTTTTCAAGAGCTCTCTCATGTAATCATGAGCTTCATGCACGTCCCTACAAGTAGGATGGTAGAGGAATGCCCCCTCAAGCGGGTAGGTGACGCAGCAAAGTAGTGGGCAACCATTTGATAGGAAGAAGACAAGGGATTGAAACAAGGATGGACAAGGATTGTGCTCGTAGCATGAGTGCCATATGGAGAATAAATTTAGAGTAACCTTATTTTTGTTGTTGCATAATAGAGTTACCACCATGATTATAAAAAAATCAATATGGTTAAGCCAACTGCGTGTAAATAGTCACACACAATAAAGAAAAGATAAAATTTAAAAACAAAACCAATAAACATAGTAGGTGTATGCATTGGGGTTATAAAGGAACCAAGATGTAATCGCACTACTTGCAAGTGGTCCAAAAAGCAAACATCAACAATGCAACACAAAGTGGAAATAGAAGACAATCAACTATGTCCCTAATGCGTGCCACAATATGTGTGAGTAGATGCAAATTCTCCCAAAGATAGATTAAGATTAGACTGTAAGAACAAAGAAAAGCTTCTCCTTATGACACTCTTGTTGTATTTGTTGTGTAAATGATCAAAGCTGAAATTTCCCTATGAGAGATTATATCGTGAAGGAAAAACAATTTCGTGACTTGCGCCAAGCATATTTAGCATATCATGCAAAGGGAAGAAAGTGATAGTTGTAAGATTAACATGATTACTAGGGCAATAGATAAAGGTATGACATTTACCAAAATGGTGCTGAGATGTTGAAAGATTCATTTCAAGGGTTTTTTAATTGTAAGATTTCTATGATAAGCGAATGATTGTTCGAAAATTTTGTAAGTAATATTTTTGATTTTTTTGGATTTTGAAATATTTGATATAGTTTTTGGATTGTTGCGAGTTTTGGAAAGATTTGAAAAACAAATGCAAACAAACCTAAATAAACATCAAAAAGGAAAACATTCCATGGCTTAAATAAAGCACAAGGAAAACACAACACGTGCATGAAACAAGAAATGAAAACGAACCCAATTTGAACATGAAGGAACCACACCAAAGTTATATGTGAACTAAGATGCGAGTAAATTTCCTATAATTAGTCTACAACAAAGGTAAACAAAGTACACCAAAAATAACAAACTAAAATAAGAAAAAACATTGTCACAATGTTGACAAACTGCAACACTACAACACAACGTGTAAAAACAACGTCTAATGATACTCGAATGTGTTCCACATTAAAGAACTAGACATATTTGAATGTCGAACGCGAGGATTAGATCGGTTTGAAGAGCGGAGTGATAATTAGATACTCCAAATGATACTCTCGTCGGATCCCATTGAAGGTTGATCTATATTGGATTAAAATGTAAAATTCAAATGTGCACCATGTAAAATTATGTCGCGAAAGGGTAAATGATTACCTCAAGCATAGATATACACCATGGGCAATAAAGATGATCTAGAAAGATCATGACGATCATTGTTAAAAGGTGAAATTGTTGAACTGTGTTATGCAGTTGTTGAAAGTTGGTGAAACATTATTTGAAACAAGGCTCACAAGATAAGGGGGAAAGAAATTCAAAGCATCATAAATCTCAAAATGGAGAAGGGCTAGGGATATTCCATAGAAATAGCGAGGTTGAACACACCGAGGCACAAATCACAAAACTACCTATGCAAAGACTTAGCCCTTCACTTATATCTCTTGTATCATGACTAGGATTCATAAATTTCAGTGTTCATTTCACATCATGAGTATGTTGTGGATTTCTTTCAATGTGCTTCTTAAGATGGCAATTACTATTTTTAGGAACCTAGCAGAGTAGTCCTACCTATTATAGTTAAACAAAGTGTTCATTTTGCATTGAAAGAAATGCAATTAGGCAACCAATTCTTGGTATTACGTGGAATAGAACAATCGTGAAGGGGTGTAACCACTTTAGGTGGAAAAATTATGTAGTTCCTATTTCCAAAATGTGGCCATATTAAAAACTCCTGGAGCAATAACAAAGGAGCTATAGCCCCAACAAGTTGACTATTCGAAACTACCTTTCGACAAAAAAATTAACTCATTGAATTTGTTGGAAATATTGTCATTGATGTCAAAGGCTTAATCATTGATGTATTTGGTTAACGGAATCGTAATGAAGTTGACGGAATTGTTAATGATTTTGACGGAAATGGTAGAAAGTAATGGAAATAACCAACAAAAGTATAAAAGTGTGGAAAACGAAAGTTTAAATACATGAAAAGAAGCATTTTTGCATAAGGATTGTCATGGTGTAAGCGAGATATACACAGCTTGTACATAAAAGAGAGATATCAACATTTTAAGGTGTTCAAATGCCATGTTTTATGGTGAAAAGAAGATTTAATGATGGTGACAACGATGTAATGATAACAACAATTTGTCTAAGGAGGGACAAGTGCTCTATCAAGTGGTTAACTACATTGTTTAATGTACATTTAATAATTATGGGCTGCATTAATTATTTTTTAGTTTTAGTGGCTAATGCACTTAATCAAGTTTTGTTAATGGAAAGGTTGTGTCGGTTGGAACGATGTGTATTTTCAAAAGGATGTGAGAAGGATATATGTAAGGAGATGGAATCATTTGGTGTAGGCAAGCAATTTGAGTGCTTCATTCAAGTTTAAGGGAGAGAAGAAGAAGATCAGAATATGAAATCTAAAAAGGAGTGAATGACAGATTTATTTGTAATGAAGAGTTGCAGCGATTTATATGTTTCTATTATTTTCATAAATTTATTATATTATTAGGTTTAAAAAATTAATGTTTTGTCTCTTGGATCACTTAAAGAATCTGAATCATATCCACAAATGAATTAATTTATTTGAAATAGATATGATTTGAGACACATAAATGTAGAAATCTCAAAATTTAATTTAAAACATGTCTTCACAACTATTTAAGTTTGTTTTATTTAGTTTTTAGATTGTGTAGGATATATATGAGACTTATCATTAAGAGTTAATAATGTCAAAATGTTGTGTATCATGTTTTATTATCTGTATTTTTTCAGTGGTGGACAATTACTTCATTCTCGTATTGTATTCACGATGCACTAATGTCCGGTTTAACATTGAGGTAATGTTATTATCAATTTCACAAGAGTGAATGGAGTTGTATCAGGACATTTTTGTAGATTTTTTTGTCAAGAAAAATAAACGAGTGGAACTTGAGATTAAAAAAAATATGAATGTTATTAAAGTATTTGTTTTTTCCAATTTTTGCTTCTATATTTGAAAACCCCGCAATTACATGTGTTGAAGATGGTTGTCTATACTATGTGAAGTATATGCATATTTAAAGTTGAATATTTTTGCCGTTTCGTTTATCTCTTTGCATGTATCAAAAATTACGTTTTGAAATTTTGGAAGTTGTATTAGATGCTCAATTTTTTTAAAAAGTTTATGTTAATGACATCAAAATCTTTTTAGAGAATAATTATGGTGGAGAATGCTATTGTTGTATCTATACCTACAAATGAAGAGGTTGAAGTTATTGTGTATAAAAAGATCGAGAGGTGACACATTTCTAGAACTCAAATGAATACAAAAAGTTCAAGATCACACTTGATACTTTCTATCATCATAGAGACTATTAATATTCAAACTTGGGTCTAAGTCAAGGAAAAAGTATGTATTCTGATTTTTCTTGGTATGTCAATTTTTTTTCCTAAATATCACTCTAGAGAAAAAACTATTTCTTTTGTAGTAGAGAGAAAAAAATATGTAGGTGTAAGAAATTAGTGTTTTCTTAATTAATAAAAATATTATGACAATCTGGAGTGTTGTGAGAGTCCTATTTATATATGCAAGACAATTATTGCCACTGATTTGATATCTAGAGTTCAATATAGATTTTTAATTATGTGACTATAAAATTAATCTTATTTCTTTGTGAGGCCTATTTGTGTAAAATTACCTAGAGAGTCTTTGCATGTCTATGCTCATTTTACAAAATTCTGTGTATACATTTCATTTATGTGAGGTGGTTTTTGTTTGTTCACAAGAATTTCTAGTAGTACTTATGATTGAATTTAGAAATTTTGTAATTTGTAAGGAATGAACTCTATGCAATGGTTCATTTTTACCTAAACATAGATATTTGGATATGTATTAATTTAAATTAAATGATACAACTAAGTTTTGTTGATCTTGTTGGATTTGAGAGGATAAAAAATCAGTATTAACTGGTCATTAATTGAAAAAAGTTCACAGTATCAACAAGTCTTTTTCATCCCTTGGGGATGTTATTAGTACTCTAGCTTCGTAAAGACAACATATATCCTACTGAAATCACAAGCTAACCATGCTCATGAGTGATTCACTTGGTGGTAATGCAAAGACCCTCATGTTTGTAAACATATCTCCAATAGAATCTAATTTGGATGAAACCCATAAATCACTTACATAATAAGTCCCTTCTGACTCTCCATAAAATGAAAAAAAAACTTTCGATCTTATTTTTAATGTATGTTCGATTAATATGACTTTTTCTTGCTTTGGGATAACTATGTTAGTTGAGTTTCAATTGTAAATGATGCAAACAAAAATGTTACTCCCTAAGAAGTTACGTTGAAGAGATTGATAGTTTATTAGAAGAAACAAACTAGTAAAAAGATAGATAAGGAGGACCTAGAAAATATAACTAAGGATCGTGGCACCAGAGATAAGAATGATGAACGTCTATAGACTAAACATAAACTTTTAATTTTTTAATCCTCTCTGAGAATGGTTCTCTTTTTGCCATGCAAAAGAGAGGATCAAAGAATTTGCAAGTTTATGATTAGTCTATAGACCTCCATCATTATTATCTTTGGTGCCACGATCCTCAATGATATTTTCCAGAACCCCCTCATCTGTCTTTTTACAAGTTTGTTCCTTCCAATAAACTATCAATCTCTTTAGTGTAACTTCTTAAGAGGTACAGTTTTTTCTTGCATCATTTACAATTGAACGTATTCGACTAATTTAGCTATCCCAAAACAAAAAAAAAAATATTAGTCGGGCATACATTAAAAAATAAGATCGATTTTTTTTTCATTTTGTGTAGTCAGAAGAGACTTACGTAAGTGAATTATAGTTTCATCCAAATTAGATTTTGGTGGAGATATGTTTACAAACATCAGGGTCTTTGCATTGCCACCAAATGAATCACTCATGTGCATCGTCAACTTGTGATTTTGGTAGGTTATATGATGTCTTTCCGAAGCCACGACACTAATAACACCCCCTAAAGATGAAAAAACTTGTTGATACATTGAGCTTCTTTCAATTGATGCCCAATGGATCTTGATTTCTTTATCCACTCAGATCCACCAAGATCGACAAAACTTAGTTACATCATTGAATTTAAATTAGTACATAGTCAAACATTTATATTTAGGTAAAAATGAATCATTGCATAGAACTACTTTATTACAAATTACAAAGTTCTCTAGATTCAAACCTAAGTACTGTAGAAAATCCTTATGCACAATCAACAGAAACTATCTAATAGAAATGAAATGTCTACTCAAATTTTTTTACAAAATGGGCATAGACATGCAAAGACTCTCTAGGTACTTTTTACATAAAGAGGCCTAAGAGAAACAAGAAATATGATTAATTTTATAGTCACCCAACTAAATATCTCTGATGAATTCTAGATACCAAATCAGTGGCAATAATAGTTTGACATACATAAATAGAAATCTCACAACACTCCAGATTACCTTAATATTTTTATTAATTAACAAAACATTAATTTTCTTACAGCTGCATATTTTTTCTTTGAAATCCTTGAGCTCTCTCTCTTTACTACAAAAAAAATTGGTTTCCTCTAAAGTGATATTCATGAAATAATTAACAGACCAAGAAAAAAATTAGAATGCATACCTTTCCTTTGACTTAGACCCGAATTTGAAGATTAATAGTCTTTATGATGATAAAAAGTATTAAGTGTAATCTTGAACTTTTTATATTTATCTGAATTCTAGAAGTGTGCCGCCTCTCAATCCCTTTATACACAATATCTTCAACCTCTTCATTTGTAGATATGGATACAACAATAGCATTCTCCACCATAATCATCCCCTAAAAAGATTTTTATGTTATTAACATCAACTTTTTAAAAAATTGAGCAACTAATACAACTTCCAATATTTTAAAAAGTAATTTTTAATACATGCACTAGACCAAAACGATATGAAATAGTCAAATTTAGATATGCATGTACTTCACAGAGTATACACAACCATCTTCAACATATGCAATTAGAGGGTTTATCAAATATAAAAACAGAAATTGGAAAAGACAAATACTTTAATAACATTCATGTCTTTTTTAATCTCAAGTTCTACTCGTTTTGCATTTTCTTGGCAAAAACAGATCTACAAAAGTGTCCTGATACAACTCTACCATATATGCATGTGAAATTGACAATAACATTACCTCCATGTTAAACCAGACATTAGTGCACCAGTGAATACAATACATATAATGAAGTAATTATCCACCAATGAAAACAATACAGATAATAAAACATGATAGACAACATTATGACATTATTAAAACTTAACGATAAGTCTCATTTATATCCTACGCAATCTAAAAACTAAAGAAAACAAACTTAAATAGTTGTGGATACAATTTTTTTAATTTAAATTTTGAGGTTTTTACATTTGTGTCTCAAATCACAGCTATTTCAAATAAATTAATTCATTTGTGGATGTGATTAAGATTTTTGGAGCGATCCAAGAGACAAAACACTAAATTTTTAAATCTAATAATATAATAAATTTATGAAAATAATAGAGAGAAAAAAAAGATAAATTGAGGCATTCAACACGTAGAAAGAATAGTTCTTCACAAAGACTAAACCCAAATGGTACAATACTAGAAAAATTTGAGAAGAGGTGAAGGTATTACTCTCCCTCTCTCCTATTTTACAACATCAAACAATGCACTCCTTTAAATGTACAATACACTCGGGGTTCTTGCATTTATTCATTCTTAGAGAACCATTGTATGTTTATTTCTTTTTCAAAAGGAAATTAACATTAAATTATCTCCCTGAAAATCTTTTCTTTCTTTTACTTGTCTAAGTGACATTTATATTTCGGACTAAAAAGAATCATTCTTTTTCTTCTTGCATTTGCATTAGTGAAAGTCATTCTCTTTCCTATTCACTCTCTATTTACATCGAATATCACATTTCGATTTGGGTTCTAAAATACTTGCATTTCATACTTCTATGCTTGCATTTTTAGCTCACATTAAAACTAAGGGCAACCTATACACTGGAAGTCATGCCCAACTGATGGTTGACATAATTGAATCGTAGAACACTTTCTCTTCTCTCTCTTTGCCAAACTGCACAAATATAAATTTACACATATTCTTAAACAACACCTTACCTGGAAGAAGTCAACGATCGCATGATCATAGGATTGACAGTGGGCGCCGATCAGAGAAAGGACCGCCCCGCCAAAACACATCCTGAAACCAACCTTAGATCTTGCCTCTTCATAGGACACCTTTCCTTCCAAAAAACTATGTTCTGTTCACAAGTCAGTCTTAAATAACATAAGCTAAAACATAAAATTCAGTTATAAGATTTCATGTTTTTCTTCGCTTTTTCTTGAGTTGTGAAGTCACGTTCTTCATTTTATTCTTCTTTTCACACTCTGCCATCATAGTTGGTGTATTCTCGAATGTTTCTAAGTGTGTCAAGGTCCATTTTTATCATACTTAGGTTTCTGGGTTGATATTCTATCTGACTTAATTCACAAAAATCAATTTTTCTTCATTGTTTTTCAAAATTTCACAGTGACGGGTGTCGCTTCAACGACCATCATCGATTTACATCTACCTGTCATCGGTTACCAACATTTTTTGGTCATTTTACCAAAAACAACACTTATCACATCTTCTGTTCTTTTTGAAGTTCTCAGGACATCATCATACCCCAGAATTTTAAAATCACAGTCAAATACAACTTTTTTACTTCATTTTCATTAGTTTTTGCCTCATTTGCAAAACTGTTGATTTCCCATAACAACCGATATCAATCATCCTAACCGTCATCGGTTACCCTATCACCGTCATTAGTTATCACAACTGTCGTCCGTTCCTTTGTTTGAATTTTCAATTAAAACAATAACCCGTTTCACCTCCCGGAACCTATCTTCCCCATTTCTTCTATTTTTCTGTGCCATTTATAGAGAACAGACAACCAAGCCTAAGCTAACTCACATGGTTTTGACTCATAGTCAAACCAACGCCCTTTATTCCATGCAAGCCTTCAACCGCTCCCGCCTAGCCTATTGCCTCCTTCCATCCTGTCACCTATGGACCCTACTCAACCCATTATCATTAGTATCGGTAACGAGGAGTTCTCAAGACTCCTTGACCACAACCCCATTACCTTACAACATTATCTTGCCCATTCATCTACCTATGATTCATCAGGACAACTGGTATACGACATGCCTGTATCCATCCCCCTGCCCTTGCCCCTACTTCCGTGTTGGCTAGTACTAGCTCGGTGTTACCTTCTTCTACCTTACCACCCGTAGTATCCCAACTTGACCCCACGCCATCAATACCGGGGCACCTACAACATTGGTTGTAATTTTGACGTCATTTGTACCCATGTTGTCAATTGTCCCTTCACCACCCACCTTGAGCATAGCCCCATCTGTACCCTTTACCTCATATGTACCAGTTACATCACAGTAACTACCCATGGTGTTGGCAACCCATACCCCATTCCAAAACCTCATCCTCTCCATCCCGCAGTCCCTACCCCCAATTACCACAAGAGTCATTACGACAACCCCACCTACTTATACATATCACCAACAACTCCCAATCTCGTTTATCACCTATTCAGGATACCTTCCGCTCGCAACCATTCCTCCTTCACATTTCTCATACTCGGCACCACCATATACTGGGATGCCATCCACATCATACATTCATCATCAACCTCATTATATTGTAGGGGGTGCTCCATCATCACACCCTACCAATGACCTTATTAAAATGATGATGGAAAAGATACAAAAATTGGAAGCATCAATTTCTGGCTCTCACAACTCAACCTACGATGAAATCTGCAATGACCCCATCCATCCGTCTATTCCCATTGGCCCATACCCTGTGCATTGCGAAATGCCCAAATTCAACCGTTTCAACAGTAAAGAGGACCCGCAAAGCAACACTTGCGGTCATTTAAACATGGGTGTTATCTAATCGCCGATGATGATGCTTTACTCCTACGAACATTCCCCTTGTTCTTGACAGGACCCACGTTAGATTGGTATAGTGGTTTACCTAGAAATTCCATTTACTCATTTAACCAAATGGCTCAAGCCTTCTTGGACCATTTCTCAAACAATGTCGTCAAGAAAGTCACCATGAGTGACCTATACTCAACACGACAGTACGATGATGAATCCATCGTAGATTTTCGTACCTTTGAAAAAGCGTTCACCATGACTAGAAAGCTTGAGATCCGGGCCATAGAAGAGAAGAAAATTCAATTGCGTAACAAAAACGCCGCATTTAAATCAAATGATGCTTCTTCCTCTTAAAAATCTCAAAATAATTATTCAAAAGCCAAAGGATCTACCAACGTAGTAGTTTTAAAGGTTGGCCCATCTCACCCCTTTAATCGATCAAAACCCTTTTAATCAATCAAAACCTACCTCCAACCTTTCTCCCATTCAAACATTTCAGTTCAGACGGGAATAATGAAAATACACTCCAATCGGGGAGCCTTATTATTCAATATTAGAAAAACTTCTTAAGGCCGGAGCCATTGCACTTCCACCCATAAAACCACATACTGGTTTTGACCCCGCTCGTCCTATGCCAACATGGTACAAGGAACATGACTATTGTAACTATCATCGTGTAAAAGGGCATAACGATGGTAATTGTATAACCTTAAAGAACATCATCCAGGAAATGTTAAACAATGAAGATATTATCTTGGACAACTCGAACGCACCTGCAAATCAGAATTTGCATATCTTCAATAAGCCATTTCCTAATCATACCCCATCATCTAAGAAAAGTGGTGAACCTTCAACCAATGACAACAATGTCCGTGAGGTCCATGCTATGTTTGACACCGTACCAACACTTCCGCAATTTCCCCTATCCCTTCTATCGAGGAGATTCTAGCACGAGCTCTTCTACCCACATAGGAGTCCCCCTCATCTCCCCCTTACCCACGAAAGAGACCACAATACCTACTGATATTGTCTTACCACCCACCTCGTCACCTAACGAACAATCTACGGTGTTAACTCTCGTATCCATGGGAAATTCATGCTCACCTTCCTCTCCACCAAAAGAGGAACCTACCTCATCTCACATGCCATCTCCGCTACCCATAAGGGATCATTTATACGCGCCACTGCCTACTGGTGACAATTCCCCATTAGCACTCCAGATCTCGTTGATCTGTTCTCGTCTCTCTTACCAACAAAGTCTGAAGCCAACCAGTTCCCTGTCTCACAGACATATTTTACAGGGATTGCTACTAAGCCAACATCATCTTCTCTTACAATAGTGTCGTTTTCATGCTGGCCAACCACTTGGATTACATTGATAATTCCATGCTTTGGAGATGCCTTCAGCTCCCCTTTTCAACCCAAATGCAAATGTTGCATGCGGATACCGTCACGATTTATCTGAAGGTATTTCAAGCAACCCAATCAACCATGATCATGCCTATTGAAACGGTCTTTTCTTCATCACGCTCGCCTACATCCAAACCTTTACCAACAACTAAACCTGTTCCTATGCCTAAGAACCTACCTATACCTATACCTCCCCCACATCTAGACCCATTACCACATTGGGTGTCATGTCGACATCAAGTCTAGTTCATCCACCCATCAAATTGGATTTAGCCATGTCTTCCCAAACTCGCACAAAAACCATTCGTCCACCTAAAAGGAGGACCCAACCTTCTAGGACACATACACTAGTTTCATCCACTACGCCTTTGTCACCTTCACCCCTTCCATCTATCCTAGGGCCTCACTCATCACCCTTGGCCAAACAACTGCCTATCCAAGGCAAATCAAAAGCACAAAGAACTTGCCTCTTCATCACAATACTTTATTACACCCAACCTACTAGCACATTATACACCTTCGCCATTACCCACATATTTTTACCACCTATACCCCCACCACTTAGAGTTTCAACATCGTACCTATGACATTTCCTTCTCTTCAACCCATACCTTCCAACCCAACAACCTTCACCACACCTCCTTTATCACCTTGGCTAACTCCTCCTTTACCACCATCCGCTTTCCCCTCTACATCACTTACGCCTCCTTCAGCTTTACCTAGGAAGGTGCAACCTAAATTGAAAAACCCACTACCCTCCAAAGAGGTAGTTAAGCCTACGCCTTCCATTACTATTTCATCTACTATGCCTTTTCACAAAAACGTAGATTCCAAGCCTAAAATAGTTCCACCTAACAAACCGGTGGTCAAACCTATGTCACCTCCATTTCCACCTCCTATTACACCTCGTGCATCACAATCACCCACACTTTAATTAAGACCCACACTCACTTCACACCGTGATCCATTGGTAGGGTCTTATGCCAACATTCTAGATAAACTTTTAGATACATCCTGTCATCACATTACCGCCCCTTAGACCTTATGACCCACTCAAACCCAAACCAAAAGGGTTTGACGATACTAAAATTTGTGCCTACCATCGTGTGCCAGGACATGATGTAGAAAATTGTAAGGCTCTAAAAATCGTTCTTCTCCAACTTTGTCCTTCTGAACAAAACTTTGATGACGATGATCTTTTAGATGAGGACCCCGTTCCACTCCCACCTATCACCACACATCCTCGCCCCTACCTATTGAGTGACCTACATCACCACCTCCAAGCACCTGTTATCTACCTCAAAAATTTGAGATCAACATGGTCTGCATAAGAGAGCTCGCCATAACCCCACCAAAATGTCAGTGCGCCCTACTCATTTCATAAGGTTCTTTCCCCGCATTAGGTTTTTGTCCATCATGTCATTATACTACTCATAACATACCTTCTTCATCCACCTCTCTTCCTCAGATTACATAATCCAAGTTGTCACTCGCGCCCAAAAGGTCAAAGGAAAGGAGAAAGCAACTAGCCCATCCCCAATCATGTGCGCAACATACCATCTACACCGTACCAAAAATCACCATTAGGGAACCCACATACCCCATTTCTGATGGGGTTGCACATCGTACAATGATAAAACAATTGCACCAATCCCCCAGAAAATGTTTTTGTATGATATCGTCTAAGCCTCTCAATCTCATCGATATGTCCTCATGGAGGTTCCGTAATCCATCGAGGTTTTACCCAACGACCCTACACCTGTGGCCTCTATTATCACTCCTCACCATGTGGCCTCTTTTACCAATTTATCACCTTCCTCTACACCCCCTACCACTCATCAAGTAGTTACCCTCAGTTTTTCTGATGACGAGATTATACCTCTCCAATCAGATGATCCTGATCCTGCCCTTTTCATTTCTATTTATATTGATAATTTTTGTATTCGACGTATTATTATCAATGGCAGTGCCAACATCAACATCATCTCCTCCCACACATACAACCAAATGCGCATCCCTTCAAATTACACGTGTAATAACCCAGTTGTGATGTGTTCATTCAATAACACCATCACTTTCACTCTCGGTACCATCATCCTCCACGTTCGTGTGGGCCCTCGTACCATCCCAGAACTGTTCTATGTCTTAGAGGCGGAGTTCTAATACAACCTATTATTTGGCCGACCTTGGATACTCATCATGGGTTTTGTTCCTTCAACCTTACATCGTTGTGTAAAATTTGAACATGAGGGACATAACTATACCATCCCCGCTGACCCTTCTTCATTCCAATACTGCAACATGTTGTACTGAACTAATGATGTCCTTGTACTCATTAAGGAATTTACCACTACCGTCACTTCTCCTTCATCCATAACCCCATCCACCAATGTTGTTGTTACTTCTCTTGCACCTAATTCCTCTATCCCCACCACCGTCGTGGCCTCTGCAGCTGACACATTCACCTCTCAACTAACTAATACTTCTTCCTAATCGCCTAGTGATTGATTTATTCCCGTTACGCACATATCAACCATCGATCCCTTAGTAGGTGTTTTTCAACGCCTCACTCTAACGGAATACCGCCTGTACAACATCAACACATTCCTTACTCCTCAAGAGTATGGTAACCTTCGCCAACATCTTCACTATGATCACCACGTAGGCAAGGTCTTCCCTTATGGTCCTCCCCACCTTCGTACAAACTTAACATATGAGGGACTTGATACTTCTGCCTACACACCTAAGCCACCTTCCCAAACATGACCATTTTCCTCTGACCTCCAATCTCTCACCAACCGCTGCTTCGGCCACACTTTCCTCCATCACTGTGTATGGAAGGGATTTGGCTTTCGCTTCTACAAACAGGGCCATCATATTGTTATTCAGTGTACCACACGTAAACACAGTGATCGCGGTGGTATTGGCTTTGCCAAACGATTTTCTAAGAAAGCCCGCGTTGAACTCATTGAGGACAACAACCCTTCTTCACCCCATTTACCAACTTCACCACCTTCACCACCTTCACCCACGGAGTCTATGGATCTGTCATGGTGGGGTCGATATCGCTAATTGCATACAACATATGATGTATGTTACTCAGCATAGAGGTAACAAAGATCAAGTTTCACTGTTGTGTGCGAGATCAAAGTCGTAATTTGAAGTCGAGGGGTGATTCCCATTGACTGTGCTTGCCCCTGACCGTCCTAAGTAAGGAACTCTTCCAGTTAAGGAAAATCAGGAAAAACCTAACTTTTTTTTTCGTAAACATCATTTCTCGAGACCTCTGACCTATCAACACGATGGCAAGGCTCCCTCTTCCCTTCCCTTCCTATATATAGACATGATCAATGACAATACACAATCCATTAACATCATTTAATGTCAGGACGATGAGTCTATTATCACCTACCTTGGTGCTAGAGGATTCTTATATTCACCGGTCGTTGCCTTCTGAGACGCAAACCATGTTAAATGAATCGACCATCAAAATCAATATTAACACTCAGGATGACCCACACATTCTAAAGATATGTGAATATTTAAATGCTACTGAACATGAATCTTTTACTTCTTTCATCCGAGATCATAGTAACGCTTTTGCTTGGTCCTACGCTGATATGCCCGGATTGACCCCAATAGTATGGTCCACAATATTGTCACTATTCCCAAAGCCAAACCTGTAAAACAGAAGCTGCGAAAAATGCATCCTCGCATTGCTCTTCTTGTCAAAGAAGAACTTTAGCGTCTTCTTTCGGTTTCCTTCATCGTACCCATTGATTATCCCTAATGGATCTCTAACATTTTTCTTGTCACAAAATCAACAGAAGGACCCCACATATGCACAGATTTCCGTGACCTTAACTTAGCCCACCCTAAAGATGACTTTTCTCTACCTAGTATTGACCAACTAGTTGATCTTACCACCGGCCATGAGATGCTATCTCTCATGGATGGTTTCTCGGGTTATAACCAAATATTACTTGCCCTAGAAGATCAACACAAAACCTCCTTCATCACTCCAGGGGACCTTTTGCTATCGAGTCATGTCATTTGGCCTTAAAAATACTGGTGCTACATATCGCGTGCTATGACTTATATCTTCCATGACATCATGCATCGTATATTGGAATATTACGTAGACGACTTTGTTTCCAAATCCAAACATCAAGCTGAACACCTTACAATTCTGAAGGTCATCTTTGACCGTCTCATCAAGTATTGTGTCTACCTTGAACCTAAAAAGTGTTTCTTTGTTGTTCTCTCAGGCAAGCTCCTTGGTTTTATTGTTTCTTTGTGTGGCATAGAAGTCTATCCCACTAAAATCAAGGCTATTCTAGAAATTCCTCCACCTACTAACCTTCGTCAACTTCGTAGTTTGCAAGGCAAGTTGTAATCTATCCATCATTTCATTTTGTAGCTTTCTGACCACGCCACCCATTTCATCATCTCCTCAAAAAGAACGTCTCCTTCAAATGGGATGATGAATGCCACAAAGCCTTTGAGGCCTTGAAATAATACCTCCTCCGACCACATGTACTTGTTCCTCCAAAGGATGACCAACCATTTTACCTGTACATTTTTCTACGGATCATTTCTTTGGAGCCATGATCTCTCATCGTGACGAGCAACAAAGGGAGCAAGCAGTTTATTATATAAGTCGTATGCTCTTGGACTATGAAACCCGATACACCCATGCCGAAAAAGTTTGCTTATCCTTAGTCTTTGTCACCACTAAACTGCGCCATTATCTACTCAACCACAAAACTTTTGTTTTTACCAATACTGACCCCTTACACTACATGTACACCAAGCCCTACCAACATCAATGTGATGCATGTTGGCTCATGCTTCTTACAGACCTGGACCTTGAATTCATCCATCAAAAATCTATCAAAGGCCAAACTATCACTGACCAACTTGCAGACTTACCCCTCTTTGGGAATCAATCCTCTAATTTTGATTTCCCAGATGAATCCATCGCTACCCTCTCTTTGGACAATACCATTTACCAAATGACCTTATTCTTTGACGGTTCCAAATGTCAGTGTAGGGGTGGTGCCAATGTTATCCTCATTCCTTTTGACGGTGAACCTATGCCATTATCTTTCAAACTAGATTTTGATTGTACTAACAATATCACTGAATATGAAGCACTCGTATTAGGTCTTCAAGCCGCCATCACTTTAGACATTAAATCGATTAATATCCTTGGTGACTCTCAACTAGTTATAAATCAAGTCAATGGTATATACCAGTGTCGTAACAAAATAATTCAAAAATACAAACATCATGTTGACATACTTTTGACTACCTTTGACTGTTATGAACTTCAAACCACCCGACATTCCACTAACAAATTTATGGATACCAAGGCCCACCTTACATCTCAAATACCCGCTTCGCCCTTTGACTAAAAAATCTATCATAGTAGGTTGTAATCACCTTCTTATTTATTTTGAGACGTCAACCTCGTCGGAACCATTGAACCTGACCCACGTGACCTTTGGTATACGCAGTTTGCGGAATACCTTTCCCTTTCAATTTTACCTCTAGACCTTACTCATAATGGACAACACGCTTTTCTCAAAAGCGTCTCTCGCTATGTCATCCTGGGGGGTCTTCTTTTTAAATGCAGATTTTATGGTATTCTTCTACGATGCCTTACAAGTTTTGAAAATCTCTACACCATCAAGGAAGTTCACGACGAAATTATTGGAGGTCACTTCAGTGGTTTAGCTATCGCTAAATGCATTATTCACTTGGGCTATTATTATCCAACCCTAAACCGTGACTATTGTGACTATGTCAAACGTTGTGTGAAATGCCGAAACATGGTAATCTTCAACATACACCTAGTCATGCCTTACAGGTCACACGAGACCTTTGGCCTTTTTCTCAATTTGGTTTGGGTCTTTTCGGAGAGATCAATCCTCATTATTCATAACGCCATCAATGGATTATCACCGCTACCAGATACTACACTAAATGGGTTGAAGTTATACCTCTTATTTCTACAAAAGTGGAGAAAATATGTGAATTCATTAATCATCACATCATTTGTCGCTTTGGTGTTCCTCACCACCTCATCACTGATAACGGAAAACAATTCAAAAAAAAAACCTACGGAAACTTTGTGACGCCTTCGGAATTCAACTCAGTATTTCTTCACCTTACTACCCTCAAACAAATGGCCAAGCTAAATCAACCAACAAAACCTTAAACAAAATTATTATGAAAGTTGTGGACAATACTGGAAAGGATTGGCATACGCTCATTCCTTTTGCCATATGGGCTTATCACACTATTATTCGTACATCAACTGCTGCCACACCTTTCTCTCTGGTCTACGGTATAGAGGTTGTCATGCCTCTTGAAGTCCAGATTCCGTCTCTTTATATCTCACTCAAAGAGATACTCAACGATGATGACTTTTGTTAGGACCGTTTGGCACAACTTGAGTTATTAGATGAACATCATCTTAATTCTCTCGATCATCTTCAAATCTACCAAAAATGCATAAAATGTGCCTAGGACAAACGTGTCCATGAACGAACCTTCCAGTCGGTGACCTCATCCTGAAAGAGAATCAACATGTAACAAAAGAGGAGAAAAGTAAAAGGGGTAAATTTACTCCTAATTGGCTTGGACCCTATATTGTTACTCATACCTATGGATCAGTTGTTTATTGTTTGTCTTCACTTGAAGGTAAGCCCGAACCTGAGCCCCTCAATGCTTTGCATCTTTGACCATTCTATTATTGAAACCAATCCTATTTCACTTTCTGTCTAGTTCAAACACTCGTCCCTTGAGCACCATTCACTTTCCGTTTTACCTATTTTAAGGATCAACGACTAATCAAGAATCATGTGATTACCTATTACCTTTTCAACCTTCTCTTCAATATGAGTACCACAACTCTACTCATGGCATGATTCTCATGGATACTTTTCATCTTTTTCAAGATGGGATCCCATTGTCATTCATCACTTAAAACCTATCTACCATAGTTAACCTCTGTGTAGTACAGTTTTGTCTTCAAAACAAGAGCTTATTTTTTCTCTATAGTCTTGTCCATGACTTAAAAGTCCAAAAGAAAAATAATTGCAAAAATAAAATGGGATTCAACTCCTTGAGTCAAACTTCTAGCAAAACAGATGACTCCCTCAAAAAGGACATCTATTCTCTCTATCTCTTTCTTATAAATAGAATGCTCCCTCGAAGGAAAACTATGCAAAGCTAGCCATATTGTACTTACTCTATCATCAATAGAATACTATTCTTGTAAAAACCAAAATAAAATATTCAGAATCTTCTGCATCGATCAGCTTCACGAAGACCTCAAGGAGATAATATGCTCATCCCACATAGATCGGTCTCTCAAAAAAAAAAAAAAAAAAGGTAAAAATAACCTTTTCGTCATGGACTTTCCTATGTTGATCTTGGGTCTCTTTCCCAATAGGTATGTTATCTCACACCAGGTTACACTAAAACCAACCATGCTTACCTCATCGCCTTTTACCCTAATTTCCTACCCACTCAAGGGATGTGCCGCAAATGTGACATTTAGTGATCATGTGACTTTCTTCTACCTTAGAATAGTCCATTATGCAACACCTTTAGGGTCTTATGCTCATAAGCCCATCTTTGGTATGATCGACTCGTTATGGTTTTTATCAATTAGGCAATTCTTTTTATCACCTCTTACTATTCACCTTCTTCATTACTTGTTGATTCTCCTATACAGGACCAAGCCTTCGACATTTACATTCAACCACACATGTATAGCCTAGAACTCAATCATACCTAAATGAAATAGACTCAAAACATGCCTAAAACCTACCAACCCATTCTTCTACCTCATCATATTCTTCCCTAGCTTATAGGAGAACTACGCTGGCCTGAGGCCCCTTTTCAATGAGGCTATGTAGGCAACACTCCGAGGGCATGGGGCCCTTGGAGGTTAGCTCGGCCACTCTTTACCCTAACGTATTCTCCCCCTATTTGACTATTTACATTCTACCTCAGTCAGTATCCTTCTTATACACAACTTGGAAATTACACAAACATACAAGTATATAAACATGTATACTTTCCTATTTCTTAAAGCATCATATCATGCATCCATCATTTCACATTTCCATGATATAAAATATTTTGGAACTTTACACCATAACATACATATACATCATCATTTATTTCCCATGTTACTAATAACTTGGAAATTAAATCAAAACTAAAAACCTAAGCTCTAACATGCCTAACTCACCTAAACTCCTCCATGCCTAATTGACCTAACTCAAACAAAACCAAAAACCTCAACTTCACCATGCCTAATGCTGACCTAACTCAAACATGCCTATACCTGACTCCATCATGCCTACATGACCTCGACTCAATCATGCCTAATTCACCTAGTTTCCATCACATATATAATAACACTAAAAATTAAAAAACACAAGTACATCATCCATACCATAAATATCATCATCTATAACAAATGAAAGTGTGTATCAATACAAATGTACACCAATATACATGCATACAAGTATCTCAAATCACTTAGATACATCCTCACTATCTTCGACACGCAGGTCTATATAAAATCAAAATCTCAAAACCCTCATATACATCCTCGCTATCATTGGCACGCATGTCGGTATATGCCAAAAACCAATACACCGATCATATCAGGTGACTAATCATCACCTCACCTGATATCCATATCTGTCTCATCTGTCTCCTCACCTCTAGTCTGGTGCCCTACCAGCATGGTGTCCCCAGATTTCACCCTGAAATATGAGACTACCCCATGTTAAATTTTTTTGTACTTTTAAAATAATGGGTCATTTTGTGTTTTTATTGCCAGAAAATGTCTGTATTGCGTCAAGATATTCCTAGAGAGTCATATAAGCCAATTTCGACAAATACCCAGATGCCTAAACTCGTTATATTTTGTCATTGGGGTTTTGCGGAAAATTTTTATTTAATTATTTTAAGTCCCATTTGAGGTAAATTGTGCTTCGGTTTAACCCTGTTGAGGTTTTACATGTCAATATTCCCATATACTAGTAGGTTTTCACCAGGAATGGATCCTGGGCTTTGTCTTGACTTCTGGCAACGTTTTTCATTTTTATTATTTTTGTGTGTTTTTCTCTGTGAAATTCCCCTAGGTCATTTCCTTCGCTAGTACAGTCTGTTTTCTTGCCTAGAGTATTTGGAAATCATCTACGGATGTCATTCCAGAAGGAAATCATCTCTCTAAAAAGATGAAGTCATGCACCAAAAAAGGCCTCTTCTAGGCAAGTCACATTTTTGGGAAATGAAGGTTTTAAGCTGCAATGAGATTTTTGGTAGCAGCAGGCAGGTGGGAATTTTGTATCTACTTGGCAGGGTACTTTTTCCCATGGAAGCAAAGTCACTTAAGTCATAATGGGAAAATTAGAGGCAAAGGTAGGCAAAATTTTCTTACCTGCCTTGTAGGGTGAAAAATCCCATTGTGAAATAAAAGAAAATCACTTAAGGCATTGATGAGAATTTCTTACCTGCCTTGCAGGGTAAAAAATCTCATTATGGAAGTCAAACAACTTAAGTGGATCATGAGATTTTTGGAGCTGCGGTGCAGGGTGAATAATCCCATTAGAAATTGACTTTTAAAAATAGAAATCAGCTATGGCAAAAAGTGCAACCCACCTAGAGGAAGAATAATACTTTTTAAAGTATTAATTAATTGTTTCTATTCCTAAAATTGGTGCCCAAGCATGAGGAAAAGTCAACGCATGATTAAAGGATAAAGTAGACTAGAAGTAGAATGCTAAAAATAAATTAAATTAATTTATTTTATGGCAGCCATGAGTATGCACAAAATAGGCGCCCAAATTGAAGAGAAAAGCATGATTTTTTAATTAATTAAGTGCTAGAAATAGGAAGGGCAATTATTAGTTATAGAATGATGAAGGTTATATAAACATGGGCTGCCATATTAATGGAGTTATTAATTCTTTAGCAAAGGAGTGCAGCCTGCAGACAATTTTGGCGCCCAAAGAAGGAGGAATTTTGCTCAGAAAAAGGTGTTCACTGCCAAAAAGCTTCAAAGTTTGGTGCTTAGGTTTGAAGGAGCTTGATTTAAGTCTGATTAATTGTCTACATATTAATAAAGGGTCCCAAGTAAAGTTGAAAATATTCATGGTTACTTTGCATGCAAGCAAAGCCTCAAATTATAGGGCAGTGGGCTTTGTATGCATATTTTTATGATTAAAATCAAGTGTTCATGCTCCGGATTCCGTCTTTGTCTGAATTAATTGCAGGTATTCATTACAGGTGCTTATGTAAGAGAAAGGGAGCTTAAATCAATGTCCAATACATTGAATATATCTTCCAAATCTGAAGAAATTTCCAGATCTACCAATTGTAGAGAAATCTGGCCGAATAAAGAGAAAAAAGTTTCTCAGACAAAGATTGCTCTGGCCGTGGCGAAGCATGATGAAAGAAAAGGATGTAGAATCATGCATAACTTCTAGATCTAGATCCATAATTGCAAAGGCTTCATCTTCTTGTTTCTGACGCACTGTGTAGAAGTCAGTGCATGGAGAATTCCTTCCAGGATCTTGTGCATGTGCTTCCAATCTTCCAGTTGAAGCCTTTATTGAATTTGCATTCACCTGGAGTGCTTTCCAGAATTTTTAATTGCTCATATGTAATTAAAAATAAAAATGATGAGTTATTTACGGAAAACATTGCACTGATGCATGTACAGGAGAAGAACTACAAAAGCTTCAAGGATAAGAGGGAAGACATGTCAAAGGCAATACCCACAAGCAAATCACAGTCACTTGCTTCCATATCCAGCCGCTTCCAGATCCAGTTTGGTGAGAATCAAAGGCAAAAGAATCAACTGCATGCAGAATATGAAAAAAGAATAAGACTGCAGCTTTCCTCTTTCTTCTTCTTTCTCTTATTTTCTTCGACAAAGTAATTGAGTGATCAATTAAATTATAAAACTTAAGTGATTGGTTTAAAAGCCATTACTTGAAGAAGTCAACTACTTGGAA
Source organism: Taxus wallichiana var. yunnanensis (assembly GCA_018340775.1). Taxonomy (NCBI): domain Eukaryota; kingdom Viridiplantae; phylum Streptophyta; class Pinopsida; order Cupressales; family Taxaceae; genus Taxus; species Taxus wallichiana. Next base: position 599,291,815 of record CM031244.1, read on the forward strand.
ATAGGTGGCAGACATGCAAAATAGAAGGTTCTATCTTCAGTTGCAAATCATGCATGTCATGCAAAGAGGAATTCGAGGAGGGAGATTGCTAGTTGTTTCCTTTACAACTTCCACATGTGCCAGTTCACTAAAAGCTTTTTATTTGTAATTTCCCCTCTACATGCTATAAATAGAGGAAGAAACTTGGGTAAAAAAATCAGAATTTGTAAGCAACATTCTTGTGTTCCAGACTTTGTGCTAAAACCCCTGATAGCTATTTGAAGCAAAGGAATAGAAATGAGCAGATTTTCAGAGAACTTTGTGTCGACGGTACATTTTGTTTCTAACTTTTTGTCTTAGATCTACTTATAAACTTTGTGTTATTCTAGATCTAGATCTAAAAGATGCCTTTGCTTATAATTTTGTGTGTTAATATCTATTGGTTCTATGCGCATGCAATCAACTCTGTAATCTATTGATTGGGTTGCACATATTCCCTCTTTCTTTCCTGTGCTTTTATTATTTCCTTCTTCATCAGATATTTCCTTTCTTTAACAGCTGCTTACTTACTGCAAAACTCTACAGCTATCATTCATGAGCTACATGGTTAAAGTAATACCCCCAAATAGATACTAACATATTTAATTGACAAATCTTACACGGGAGCCTCGCCGGTAAATGAGGGAAATTTATCTCATGATTGCCTAGGTTTTCAGCTTTGTAGAAAATCTAGTCAACACATCATCTCTCCACCTAGCATAGTTCTTGGTCTAATCTCTGCCAGCCTACAGGTGGGTTTGGCCTCTATGAACGCATAGCCTCACCCTGACCTTGTTTTTGGGCTTGTCGATCCCATGTTATCTCTAAACTATGAGTACGGGATCGATTTTTCTCACTCGCTACCTTTTGTGCCATGTACTCAGTATAGGAGGGGACATCTATCTCGATGGTCATCGAGATAATCCTAGTAATATTGTGCCTCGTTCAGTGCATCCCTTAACTTTTCCATTAATACCATCTGAGGTGGTGCCATAGGTATCACAACTTGTGAGCTCTAACCTTCTAACGCTAGCCTCAGACCCTTTACCTATGAGCCTTGTCCTCCTCCCTGTACCATGGGACCCTATCCCGCCGTAGCTGCTTGTAGTGTGGGACCCTGTCCTTGAGTCTGTGGAGGTGCCTGTGCTGTAACTTGGGCCTGTAAGGCCATAACCTGAGCCTATGCAGTGGCCAACTGGCCCTACAAACCTTCTACCTACACCTGTAAGGTGGCTACCTATCCCCATCTCCATCTCCACCTGTGTGGGTGCTTTTCCCTATGCTACATGTGCCTGTAAGGCTGCCACCTGAGCCTGTAAAATGGCAACCGTTTCCTTTGACCCGAGAAACTACCCCTATGAAGCTGTAATCTGGGCCTGAAGGGCATCCACCTGACCCTGTAAGGTATCCCTCTACACTGTGATGGTGGCTAAGTCTGGCTGCCCTAGCCTCGGTGGTGCCGCCCGTAGTTGTGCTTTGCCCACCACTGCCGATATCTATCAGTGACCCCAACATCATCAATCTACCTTTCCACTGGCTGCTCCTCCTGCCCTATAGGCACACTCGGTTATGGTGGAAACATAGGTCTCTCCACGTCATCCTTCTTGCACCGTGGAAAAGGTGGGGGTACATCCTGTGGTAGACCAAAATGTCGTCTAACCATGTCCACAGGTATCAACTCATTCTCACTGGCACGCTGCCCTTGTATCCACCTCTCCAACTGTAGCTCCTCTAGGTCCTATACCATGCCTCTGTAGGAAGAATAGCTAATATAGGGTCTCCACACAATATCGACCCCTAAAAACCCCTCAAATAGTTGTTTGTAATACAAAACATCACGTGTGGCCCTAGCCACTCTATGTTGCCCACCAACTGGTACCCACCGTCTGTATCCAACTCTGACCTGGCCACCCCCGAACCAATATGGTTAGGGAAAACCAGACTAGACGTACACATATGATGTGCTCGTATGCCTAGTAGTGTAGTAGAAAGGTGCAGCACAAGCTAAACGACCACAATCTCCCATAAGCCCACAACTCCTATACAACTGCACTAGGAATGCCGATGCCCAAAAAAAATAGATCCGCTCCTCCATCATATCCTGGAGCACTCCCATCAATGCTCGTGGGAATATCCCACCCTCAAAGCATCTGGTAAGGTGAAACAACATATCGCCTCCATCATGAAAATAACCAACCTCGTCTCTTGAGGATGGGCCGCATACATGTCTCCATAGTTAAAGAAATAGAATACAATGGCTCCCCAATAATCGGTAGTCGTAAGATCCTGTATACATCCTCTAAGGTGACAGTCATCTCACCCGTCGGTAAATGAAACATGTTGGTTGTTGAATCCCATCTGTCGATAAGTGTGACCATCAAGCTAGGAGCTCGAGCTATACACCTATAACAACGGATCCCAATCAGTCCAACATCCATCATATGCTCCCACTCCTCCGCAGTCACACTCGATCGCATCACTACCAACAGAGGTGGTACTCTGTCATGCATCTAGAGCTGGTATCTCACCTGCATCATCCAAACAAGACATTGTCAAGACTTGCCCATATCAACACACCCATTACTCTAATTACCTATTATACACCATACCTATTACCCAACACACCTATTACCTATTACACCATACCCACATAACAACCCTACCGCTACCCCCTTTTACCCAACACAATTTTACACCCGTTGCTCCTTACCATCCTCTCCTATTCTAGTTCACTTCACCTACTTCCCCACCCCACATTGCCGACATAACATGTTACCCTACTTCCTCTACTTCAACCTTCATTTACACTTTCGTACCTAGTTTTCCTCCCTATATATCCCTTTCTTTTACCTATCTCCTCCTCAAGCTGACCGACGCCAGTCTACTTGACCCTCATCGGTCCTTCTTTACCAGTGCCGGTCACCTAAGCCTTGACTAATGCCAGCAAGAGCCAACCGACGTTGGTCTCTGTCGTGACATCAAAAATTGAAAACCTATCCCCCCATTTCCAAAAATTGACAAAAACACTTACCTAAAAACCCTACTTTACCCATCCCACCCTATCCTAACTTAATTCCCAGACCTATTTCACTTATTTCTGACCTTCACACTCCTCATTCCCTATATTTTTACCCACTTTTAACTCGCATTTCAAAATGACAACCCCCCACCCCAATTTCTTCATTTTTTGCGCCAGTGGTCCTTCGGAACCTTGTCTCGCCTCTGCCATGCTGAAATCTACCTCAAATTCCTCCACCAATCACACGTCTCTAACTGCTTTCGTGGACCCGTCTACCTGGATTTTCTCACCACTTAATAACCTCCACATTAGCCATGTACAATGCCTTGTCTTTTTCTCCAAGAAAAAAGCACAAGTCATAGCTATGTCATTTTCTCAAAGTAAAAAGACAACAATGATTCCGTAAAATACAAAATTTCAACTTTATAACCCTAACTCGACATGACCAACGTCTGTAACCTTATAACCGACATCGGTCACCTACCAGTACCATTTCCTCTACATTTTTCCCATTTTGACCTAAACTCATTACTGCCACATACCTTTTGGCCTTACCAACACTTATTACACCCTACCCATAAGCCTAAATTACCCATACATTTCCTTAATTGTGTTTAGGGACCTATTATTTTACCTATACCTTGGCCTTACTCGTGCCATTACCTATATATCTTAACCTGAACCACTTTTTGTGACCTTTGAACATGTGTACTTGTTATACCTCGAGATGTTGTTACTGTGTTGTTTTAGCCTAATGACCTTACCTTGCCTATTGTCGTGTTGTTTATCCTGACCAAACCTTTGATGTACCAGATCATACCTAAACGTTCCTACACCTAACCTAAGTTATACCATATCTTGTACCTTAAATACTTGAATCACTTCAACCTTGTTTAGATAAACCTATTGACCTTGGACACTGTAGAGTTTGCACGCTCTTCAACCTGGTACCATGTCGCAATCTATACATGTGTGTGCATTCGATTGTCATTACCCATTACCCGATATGACCCTTGCACATTACCCATTACCCAATTTGACCCTTACCCATTACCCAAAGTTCCCATACCCTTACCTACAACTCACCTACCTTCACTTTCATCACTTACCCATTTATCAAACCACTCAGTGATTCTATCTCACACCTCATCAGCTCCTGGTTTGAGGGGGATCACCTTCACCCATACTTGGGGCAACCTCACTCCCACTTATATTTGAGGCAACCACTTCTTGTTTTTGTTAGCGTCACTTACAAATACAAGCCACACAACAAAAAGGGGCAAATGTAGACACCAAAAGTGGGTCATAATTCCATTAAAACCCGTCAATTAAATTAACCATATCCTACCCATTCATATCCCCTAGTGCACATGTTAATTAAATTAATTAATATCTTCACTTAATCACCTCACCTAGCAAACTCACCTAGCCACCTCACTCAAATGACCCACTCAAACCTCATTAATGACCTAAGACCAAGTCTAAGCTTATCCTAACCAATTAGGACTTAGTCTAAACCTAGACTTAACTCCTATTAACAAACCTAAAAGGTCTCTTACTCATCCTTCTCGTAATCTATCACTCAAGACTCAGATGAAGATTGGAGACCACGCCAAAAATAGTAACAATCAGGCTATTTTTGGCCAACCTAGATATTCCCGCCTTGACCGACGCCGGTCACCTGACCCTCACCGGTTAGGTTAAATACATTTCCAAAAGTATTTTCCTAGGTTGGTCATTCGATTCAGGATCTCATACGAACAGAGACTTGGAGCACTCGAATTCCTGAAGCACTCAGGCATAGGAAAACCCATGGGAGTACTACCAACAACCATTGGCATTCATTATGTTATTCATGATCATAGATTCACACAAAGAATTACGGAGGTTTGAACTGCCGTGACATGAACACAACGTCTCTTCTCTGCCATAACCATCCTCATCACCTACATTCTCAAAACCTATTCTTCAGTAAGTACCTAACATCTCTTCATTTATCTCTGTTTTATTTCTAGTAAGATTTATTATCCTTCTCAGTAATTTATCTTTCTCTACACCAGTATACTTCCTTCCTCCCACCAACCTATCACCTTATCATACGTGGCCCTATTACCTATTTTTACCCTCTTCTAACCATCTCTGAGCCTCCAAGACCATATTACGACTTCACTCTCACCATTTCCAACCCCTGTGCAATCTCAGGAGGTCTGAAAATCAATTTTAAGAGCTTTCTGCTCAGTACCCTTACCGATGCCAGTTATCTAATCGAAGTCGGTCATTTTTCCTAACCGACATCGATCACTCAATCCATGTTAATCATCGTATGCAATATAGCTCAGACCAACGAGCCAATACATATTTCCTAACAGCCCAGAATCACTTGTAACCTTTATCAGACCCTATCCAGAGCCTGTACTAGACTTGTAACCCAATACCACCCATCACCTAACCCATTTTGACCTCAAACAATCTTTTGAACAAGCTTTCTTATTGTTTTGTATGAGATACCCAAATCATTTCAATTACAATAGGATCTTTATTTCATGTATATTTTGAATAACATTAATATTGTTATATAAAGTGGATTGACATCCTGTTCAGGAAGCATCACGCTTCCCAGGATCTAGCTTCCGCTAGGTAGTCCACTCATTGTTTTTTTAACTCTATCTGGTGGTATTGTTTTACATTTACAGGTAGTTCCTCCTAGACAAAAGGGAGCTCTTGCAATCAACTTGGATCAGGAAATCAAAACATGTGCACAACCTTCAACCGACATCACAACAGGTTTTCATCCTTGGCCTACTACATGTTATCTATTTTATTAATTTGCTAAGAATCCGGTGAAACACATATATACAATATTATAAACAGATGTATAGTTTCATTCAGAAAAGAACCACCAATTTTCTTCTTGCAACTAGATAATACTTCAAGTGATAATAAAAATAACATGTTGTTTGCATTTGCATCCATGCTGACATCCAGAAAGGTTTTCAACATAGTGCATGTAAGTTTCCTTCTAGTGGGTGACACACATGAGGATATAGATGGGACATTCAGGTGATTATCAACATCATTGTGTAAATTAGAAACATTCTCTTTTCCAAAAATAATGGAAACTTACAGACATTCCAAGAGGCATCTAGCACATTCACTCCATACCTTATTCAGAAATTCTATGACTTTAAGGCCTTTTTGGAACCCAACCTGTTCGATGAAAACCACAAGATATTTTGTATCAACAAACCAAATATGTTTAAGTATATATTGTCAACTTCATTCCCATGATGGAGTATAAAGCATCAATCCTATTTCTTTATGGTCTCAACTAATTGAAATTTGGAAAACAATGAGTGAGAAACTGTACTTTCCCGAAGGGAATCCTCCATTGGCACTCTTACAAGAACTAAAAGAGATGGATGACCTACATAGAGGCATTCAAGTATACATTAAACATTGGGAAAAGAGTTCAACAGATGGTGGAGAAACATTCTGGCTTCCAAAGATAACAAATTGAAAAATGTTCTACGTCCCCTAGAAAATTTCTTTATCGATTGTAGCAAGATGAGTACAGATTATTTTTGGCCAAAAACAATTCAGTATAGCACAATGTATGATCAGATAATGGGAGCCCCACCTCTTGATATGGATAACTACTATATTCAAAATGTTCTTTCAAATAAGGATATATTTTATCGGCCTATTTGTGATAGACCTCGAGATGAATTCAATCCAATAGTGGATGTGAATGATGGGAAGATGATACTAGTAAGACAAGTTAATGATAATGTACATATATGGATGGGAAGGGTAGAACATTTACCTAGTATAGGATGTTCACACAAAGGCTCAAAAGATAAGGGTAAGTTGGTGGGAACCCACAGGAAAAGAAAGTACCAAAAGTAAAGTATCAAGAATGTTTAAAGAAAAATCAATAGTGGCAAAAATCAAGGGAAACATCAGAGATTGAAATTGACAACATCATCTAGGCATGGACACCAAGTAAAATATGAAAAGGATATCAAATTAAAAATACAAAATCGGGGACATAAAGCCATTCAGAAATATCTTGTATAACTTCAAGAACCCTAATTAATGCATTGTAGTTATCATTGGCTAGACTAGGTACCCTCGAGAGGGATCAATCCTTATGTAATTTGCATTATAATTATCTTGAAGGAATTGTTTTCCTTTGGAAATACATTTTTAAATCAATGTTTCAAATCAACGTGTTTAACGTTAAACTTTCTTTGTTGTTCTTTATTATTTATAGAATGGAAAAGTCTACCGACCTATAAGCTCTAAAAATTTATTATCTTCTATAAAAATAGTTAACATTATCTAGATTATCACTTTACACTTTGCACTCATCTTTTGGGCACTTTCTAACCATTTGAGCTTTCCATATTTTTAGTGGTTGGACATTTCAAGGTTAATTAGGAAATTAGAATAAGAGAACTATATAAATATAAAGTTATGAGACCAGAATGAGGGAAAATATCTCTAGAGTGGAAAGGAAGATGCCAGAGAATCTTTGGTGGGATACTCATGCCAACAAGATTTGGGAGTTGATGGTTGTGATGCAGTAGAAGAATCACTTTGGTGAGAACTCAAGCTAGGCACATGAGTTTACGGAAGGTCTCACCCACACAAGACCTCAATGGAGCCAAAGTTGATATTGGAGTGAAGTGTGGTTAGACGATGTTGCTAAAGTGGCATCTAATTGAGGTTAGAAAGGTTAGAGTGATAATTATTTCATCACCATGGGACTTCAATATAAAGAAGATTAGAGGGATCAACAAGGTAGTGAGGAAGTGTTCACCTCATAATGCCTTGTAAATGGATACACAAAGCGAGATGTGGTGGTAGGTGAATTTTTACCTCAATGACCTTATCGTGGGCTTTAGAAAGAGGGAGATGGATGTGGTGGTAGAGCTATGACCGTAATAACACTTATTGTGAATGGTCATACATTAGAAGTTGTAATGGCAAAAATAAAATTAGGTGTAGGACCGGTCTTGCCTTAGCGAGATATCAAAGGTAGGCTTGTTGTAAGGTAGATCTCTCCCTAATGATACCTTGATAGGAAGCTACAAGAAAGCTCTTGCTCCCATGAGAACTTGTGATTGAGGAGGTAAAAACCACAAGCTCAATGATGAGCTGGTTCTCGCTCATGCTAGAACTAAAAGGCTTGGAAAAGAATTTGGAGGAGCTATCACCCCAGGAGATCCTAAAGTGTAGAGTTAAGTGGTGTACTTGCATATGTGATAATTCATGATGAAGATAGTGGATTCAATATGCGTTGAGGAGGATGCTTGGTGTAGGCATGCAATAGGCGTAATAGCCCATGAAACCTGAGAAATGAGTTCTTGGTTCTCCTTGATGGAATATGCAACAAGGGTGAGAGTTTTGGAATGTCGCCTTATTCCATGTAGTGCCCATGTAGGGTGTTAGAATATTTTTGGGGTGCTTCGATTAAAGAAAAAAATGTATCCCAATTTTAGTGGAAGCTAATTATAGGTGTAAGCTTTTGTTTGACTTTGTAACTTGAGTTCATTGTAATAAGCAGTTGTTCTCCTTTAAAGCCATATTTATAGGCTTTAGCTTGATTTCCAAGAAAGGTTTATTATAGGATGTACTTTGGTTATTAAAGTATATGATCTTATTGTGAGAGGAAGTAAAGCACAATCAAGACCAAGGGTCGAAAGAGAGATTGTTGGATATAGGTTTAGTGTAGAACTTGGGAAGGTTGCATAATTGATCATGGTAGTGTGATGTTTGTAAGTCTTTTTCTTTAGATATTGAAGAACATATATTGTATTGGTAAACTGGTTCAAGTTAATACAACTATCAAGGTTAAACATTGTGTCAATATTCTCTTGCATGCGATCTAGTCATTTAGATCTACTTCTTTTTGCATCACTAGTTTATTTATTGCTTGCATGTGGTTAAAGACCCAACATAACAATCCTCTCAACGTCTTTTAATTTGAATATTTCCCCCTCACTATACAATTTAAGAAATGGTATTTGTTAAGGAGGTAGAAGAGAAATACTATTATAATATATAATATATATTTATTTCTATTTGAATTTTATTTTGATTGTTTGTTTTTTCGTTGGGAATGAGGATTACCTCACTTATTCAATTTTTATCATGTACATTATATTTATAAGGTTAATCTTCTTATCCTTAATCTAATTTTAAGGAATCATATTGGAGGCCTTATACACTTTACAATATTAATTAGATCCTGGGGGTTCAATGCCATTTTGCTTGGCATTGTTGTTGAAAAAATGGTCTCTTCCATGTTCATTTGTGGTAGGGTGAGGCCATTCATATGGAGGCCTTATACACTTTACAGTATTAATTAGATCCTGGGTTGAAAGCCATTTTGCTTGGCATTGTTCTTGCAAAACTGGTCTCTTCCATGTTCATTTGTGGTAGGGTGAGGCCATTCATATGTACTAGAACAATGTTTTAGTGTTGTTAATAAGAGCAATCGAGATGGCCATATTTTGTACTGCGATTAAGTTGCATATGTAAATCTGATGTAACTTCACTTTACATGGGACCCAAGTAATGAAGATTGAAAATTCAGAAATGGAAACTTTCTAAAGAAATTAAAGTTTTTAATGATGTCCTGCAGATTACAAATAATAGACTAGTATATAATATAAATCATAAAAAATGCTGGAAAAATAGAAAGTGCACATCATAATAATAAAGCTGAAAGAATGGATTTATCAGAGAGGAGATGATATGTAGGAGGGATATCAAAATTCAAGAATACTATGGTGTCAAACACCAATTATTTGCGAGGAAGAGTTGTTGAAGCGATCAAACAGTACTTGCAATATCTCTGTTTATAAAATAGTGAAATTTGGGAGGCCAAAAATCATGTGATATGTTTCGGCAAAATCAATTTTAGACAAATGATTGAAAAAAAGTTAAAATTCATCCGTGTGAAATATCTCAAAAAACTTAAAACTGCCTCAACTTAGAAATTTGGTTTAACTTAATGTGCATCCTAGCAGGTAAAAGTAGAGTTCTGAGCTATTCAATAGCGAAATGGAAAAGTACGTACGAGCTAAATAACCACATTCAGTGAATTTGATGTAAAAAATTCAAATTTTGCCAAATACCAAATATGATTAAAAATTCGTTAAAATTTGTTGAAATTCATTAGAATTCATTGAACCTCATTTTGTTTTTTGAATATTTAATCTAAAATACAAGCATAATACTTCTTGTAGTCAAATTTAATCACGAAATTTATGTCTGATTTTATAGTGACAATTTTTTAAATGAATTTTATCCTTCACGAATTTGAATGTGGCAACTCAAAATACGAACAAAATAAATGGTAACCCAAAGATTTTTAAGCTTGCTTGTGATCAAGATTGTTTCATTCTGTACTCTCCAAACATTTGTTGAGCATCTTTAGTAGTACAAGGAGAAAAGTGCATTGATTGCTGGCCCACGAAAATTCTCTTATATATCCTCAATACAGATTTGCAGCTGAATTAACAGCCTCAGCCATCTTCTCACTATCTTTATTTGTTCTCTTTGTCCACATGCTTAGCTGAAGCTCCCTTGTCTTCAATTGTTATGTCTTTGAGCACAAAGAAGCATTGAGAGAAACAGTATGGATAGATTCAAAAGACAGTTTCCCAATAAAGATCTTCGAATAAGCTATCTAGCAACAAACACAACCATAATTGCTAATTGGGGACAATTGATTACATAACCAAATCAACCAGAACCTATGATGATTTTGATGGCATTATCTCATGCCATATTGTATGTCCCAGTACCTTAAAAGTTATGAACTATGTAAACGGGGGAGTCATTTGAAAAATAATTACGCCGAGAAAGGCATTCCTATAATGGCAGGCAAGACTGTAATGGAGTGCGTTGTTCAATTTTATTCTCGACGTTAGATTTGACCTTCATTTGACCATCATGTGACAATTCACTCATAAATTTGACTTCTATTGGACTGTCACTTAAATAATTTTGTTTATTTTTCTTGGATATGTCAATAAAAAAATAGTAATATCTTGGCCATGTAGTAATGTTTGAGACTTTTTTCTTGAATATATATTTTTGAGACTGACACAATCACGTAGCTAAATGATTCCATTTGCCACAAATCAATGGGAAATTACTATCTATTGGTGTATTTCATATAGATAAATTTATTATAATATACTTATTATATTTATTTTTAATTGTTATTTTTTTAGTATACTTATATTACCCTTGCATAGTTAGATAGGTGCCTTGTGATTGATATCTCTTGGAATATTTTAGATAGATTTATTTAAGATATCTATACTAATGTTTACAACACATGCGACCATGGGCTTATAAATATTGGCTCATATTTTTTGAATATACCACTACATCTTCTATTCTTGGGACCCCCTTTTAGACTACCACCCCAATGTTTACAGTTATACTGGCGAAAAATTTACAAATATAAATTACCACCTGTATGATCACATGTACTATGAACTATGTAAATTCCTTTTGGAAACTCTATCAAAGTTAAGTTTGATCTAACCAAGTAGAGGGGATTCCACTTGCCATTTAAAACTGTTGGTTCTAGCAAGCTTACCCTATTAGCAGGGAATGTCCAAACAGACTTTCATGGCATGTGACATAAGTAATTTTCTGTCTATGATCAAGGCAACACACACACCAGTCCAGATTGGGTCAGACAAATGGTTTTATATTTCTTCTTTGCAAAACTAAGGCGATTTCAAATAATCAATACATGACACTTTTTAAAATTTTCATTGCATTTACTGTTTTATCCCATTCTTTTAAGGAAATTTGCAAGTGAATTATGGATGGCTATATGGTAAAATATGAAAAAACTTGTTATTTCACAGACAGGCTGGTTAATAATGAATTGTTATAAATTATTTGATATGTAGCTATTTTCTGGGATCAGTTGTTTCCAGAGGCAGCAAGGGCGATGGTGCTCATGGGGGCAGAAGTTTTACTCTATCCAACTGCAATAGGTTCTGAACCTCAGGATTGTTGTCTTGATTCAAGTCAGCACTGGAAGCGAGTTATGCAAGGGCATGCAAGAGCTAACCTTGTAAGTATTCCTAATTTTTTACAGTGAACATGCAACTGCATTGTCCATTAAGAAAGTGACGCACTTAGAGACAACCATTTTTGATATCATGCAAATTCTTACTGTTGAGGAGGCATTACAAGACCAATTTTATGTGCCCACAATCTTGATCTCTTAGTTATTTCCGTGTTTTAAGATTCTTTGTTTATAGGCATTCCGGATTCTGTTGTTTCCATTACTGTGCTAGTCACAATTACCTTCCAAATTTTTGTATTTTGCTTCAAATGCAAGTAATTTTCTTCCACTTTAGAATTAACCATAGTTACGTGGGACGAGGGGTGCGGGACGGGGGACAGGGGTTTGGGATGGAAATTTTTTTCTAAATTTTGGGGACGGCCTGGGGACGGCTGATTAAAAAATATATAAATATTTAAAATAAAAAGATATAGTGACTAAATTATATAAATAAGCTGAAATAAAACTATTTGAGATTTAAATAAGGTGAAACTTGAACTCATAAACATCAAATACATTCCTTAATACTATAATATCAATATGTTAATGTCATAAATTGCAAAGTCATAATACATATTTGAATTTTGAATTTGAGACAAAGTGAAATTTGAAATTTGAAATATATTATAAAATAGAAAAGTAAAATCATTCTAAATTACGATTGATCAATTGGCAATAGTTGATATTCATATCATTAATCTCATAGCCAAATACACCAACAATTGTCTATTGTCAATATTACAAACAAAGAGGACAACTACAAGTATCAACCTAAAAATCAGAATCAGCATTTGAAGCAATATCCATAAACTCCTCACTTGGTACTAGCATCCTCGTCCTCAAAGGTAAGCCCAATCAATCCCCGCTGCACAATATTGTCCTCTTCAACTTGCCTCATCTCCTTGGGATCTACATCCCACCGTAATGTCTGGAGTCTATTTGTACTCAGGTGTCTTGAGATCTATAAGATGCAAAGTACTATATGTACAGCTACAAGATTCTTCGCTCTCGCAGAGGTAAGCCTATTCCTCCTAACAAAGTGTATCCAACCATATGTAGACCAGTTCCTCTCAGAGGCAGAGGAGCTAGAAACTTGGGAAAGGAGACAAATGGAAAGTGGTTGCAGTAGTCCTGGAAGCCCATATAGTCGCCACCAACTCACTGGCTTCTCTTGTGCTATTGTTACCCTATCTGCCTTTGTTGATGTTTTGTACCCATCAAGTTCAGTGAAGTCAAGCCACTTAAATCTGATCTGTGAAGCCTCCTATGGAGTGTACATTTTTTTAAAGGCCTTCATAAGGCCCTTCTTCACCTCATCATCATCCAATGGGATAACTCTGCTTGGCCTCTCCACATACCATTTGGGATTCAATGCATACGCAGCCATATGAAGAGGAGTGTTCAACTTCTCCCATCTCTGTTGAATAATGGGTTGTATATGTTCATTATAGAACTCCAAAGTGGGGTCCCTCACTCGAATAGCTGCCTTCATTTGCCCAAGCATGTTGTCAATGCACTCGTAGATCTCACCAAGATTGGGGCTGTTAGAATCCCCATATTTGATGACACTAAAAACTGGAGCTATGATTGATATGATGTATTTCATATCAACCCAAAATGTTTCCCTGCAACACCACTTCCTTCACTCTTTTCCCTTGATCTGTCTTGGACTCATGCCACCTAGTCCAATCCTATGTCATAATCATAATTTGCAGGGGCTTCGCAACTCGGACATCCTCTCCAACAAAATAAAATAGGATGCAATTAGAGTGTCAATGGTATCAAAATTCCTTCTTCAAATTTTTTTGAAAAAGTGCCAATGATGTGTGGAGATTACATATGAATTTTTGCACATCTCTGGCCTCAGTCACTATCTGGTTAACCCACTGAATCTTCCTATGTATTTCAAAGTGCATTGTTCACGACATGCACACAACATGGAGTCCAATAAATATGCCTATATTCTCGCTCCACTAGCTTGCATGCTGCTCTGCACACATAAGCTACATCCGTGACAACCTATACAATGTTGAAGGTCCAACCTCCTCAATGACATCCTTCAAAATCGAATTGAAACTCAAAGCATCTTTCCGCTTCCCAGAACAATCAATTGCTCTCAAGAAGTATGGTCCATCTTTGCAAGAGACAATGATATTGATGAGAGGATGGTGTCTAATATCTGTCCACCCATCCATGATAATGTTACATCCATGTGACACCCATGTCACCTTCATCTCCTCCATCAATAGATTAACCTTGGAATAGTTTCTATCCAAGATTGTTGTCCTGAGTTTTGTGTCTCTAGGAGGCACATAACTTGTACCTACTTTTGCAACCTTAGCCATAACCTCCTTGTAATAAGGAGAGCAAGCGACATTAAATGGAATCCCAACAAGCATAGAAAAATTTCCCAATAGCATCATCTGCCTCTTCCCTTGCCTTTGAATCAAACATGTCAACAACTGAATTTGGGGCTGCCCCCACGGCCTTTCTCTTCCCTTTGCTTTCCACTTCTGACACTCCAAAACTAGAACTAGCCAAAGTATTACTATGTTTGCCAGTCCTATGAGCACTCGATGGAGTATTAGCCGTAGAACCATGAACTTCTGACACTTTGTCTGTGGTATTTCCATTGAAGATTCTCACCATCTCAGCTCTCTGCTCTAGTGAAAGGCCCTTACAAGTGCCAACCCCCCTTCCTATAAGATGCAACAAGTGTACATTGGTCCTAGTGATACCGTCATGCCAAGTCAATGCACATATGTTGCACTTCCATACTTTGCTCCCCTCTCCAAACTTGGAGTTATCAATTATTTGGGCAAAATTGTTGCAATGGCTTCTTCTTATCAAATCGTCCAATGACAAATTTGGACAACATTTCGAGAGGGGCAATTGGTAAGCATTTGCCAAGTGAACTACCGAGTTTCGTTGCCACTACATTTTGTGTCCCTTCTTCACTCCCCCATTGTGGCATCACCAACTCTTCCAGGCCACCTATCTCAACTTCTCGTTCAACCCTCTCCTTCTCTCGATTCATTCTCCGATTCATACTCATATTCGAAGAAGAACTCATGGCGATGATGGTTGCGTAATGAATTAAAAACAACCATAACTATATGATTGATTGATTATGTAATGAATTAATTTTAAAAAATGTAGCCAATATGCATTTTTAAAATCGTACATAAACTATATGCGTGATTATATTGTGTATGTAGATGCAAATGTTTAAAAAAACCCTAAAAAGTCAAAATATAATATAAATTTTAAACTAGAAATAAAACGTAATTAAAAAAAACGTAACCATATAAAATTTAAATTTTACAACCAAACCCTATGCAAGATGCATTTTTTAAAATCCCACAAACTATATACAGGATTGCATTATGAATGTAGATACAAATGCTAAAAACAACCCCTAAAAATGCAAATATAATATAAATTTTAATCTAAAAATAACAATGTAATTAAAAAAAAAATATAACCATTTACATTGTAGTTTGTACAACCAAACCCAATGCAATATGCAATTTTTAAAATCCTGCAAACTATATGCATGATTACATTGTGAATGTAGATGCAAATGCTAAAAAACAGCCCCTAACAAATGTAAATATAATCTAAATTAAAAAAAAAAAAACTTTAACAAGTATTGTAAGCAAATAAAATTATAAATACCTCTTGCTCCCTCTTGTTCTTGCTCTCCCTCTCCCTCTCTTGCTCTTGCTCTCACTCTTGCTCTTGCTCTTGCTCTTGCTCTTGCTCTTACTCTTGCTTGGTGTGAATATGAAATGAGCCCATAATGTAAATTTATAACATAAAATAGCACTTTTATGGTTAGGGTTAGGTTAGGAATGTTACTTTTATGCTATAAGTGTTTTGCAATAAAAAAATTGTTTTTGAGTCTAAAAAGTATGTTTTTTTATTTTAAAAAATGTCAAAACTCGTGGGGGACAACGGGGATGTATAGGCGTCCCCGCCATCCCCCTCACATCCCCCACGTCCCCGGGACATTTCCTCCACTCTCTAGCCGTCCCCAGGGCATTTTCTGCCACGTATGCACTGTAGGAAACGATGTCCCCGCGCCTTCGTGACGTCCGGGATGTCCTGACGTGTAAAAAGCAGAGGGGGACGTGTCCTCGCGTAACATTGGAACTAACAAAATGTTTTCATAATAAGCGTGAATATATGTTTCGCATATTAAGGCCCAACTCTTTGAAAGCCCAAAGTGAAATTCTGTGGCCTTTCATTATTGGATTTATTTACAAATGCGTAAACTTCCATGATTTTTGCTTTTTCCCCTACAATGCAGAAGATCAATTACTTGTTTAGAGGAATGCAGTGCTCAATCATCTAGATGGAGTTTTATAAAGCCTCGAGAAGTAGGTGTTAGCAATTTCCCTCCATTTTTAATTTCTTAGTGCATATTTTGATGGTCCATTGTGAAGCTACTCATCAAAAAAGCAAAACCATACCGAACTTCCTATAAATCCTCTCCATGACATGAAACCTAAGGAGCATGATGTTGTTGGGACAGACTATAAGAAGATTGTTTCCACCATGAAGGAGTAACAAACAATTTAAGGGAAAATATGAGAATTAAAAACCCTCATATTGTCTTCACAAATCCCAAGTCCTCTTATCAAATTTTCAGATGCACATGAGTATGTATGAATGAAGACGAAAGCTTCAGTTTGATAACCTGCAACAATTGTGGGAGCGTATGGATATGCCTTCCCAGTTTCTTGGAATTCAAGAGGGTCAAACTCATTAAGGATTTACTTGGTAAGGGTAAATCTTTTTTAATGCATATTGTTCTTAAATGATGCAAAATCAAATTAAATTAAATACATGCTTAACATTTAGATATTGAATTACACTAAATGATTATGGGCATCTATTCAGTTGGGCAACATGTTATTTACAAGAAGATAAGTGTGCTTAGATTTTTACATGTTAATGGGATGATTTGGGTGTGATATGGAGTGAAACACGATGGAAACACTTTGAAAATCTTTTATCGTTGAAATTAGAACTTAAACTACACTATAGAAAAAATCACACGACACGATACAATTGCTCCACAAACCTTGTTTGGAGTTGCATGTAATTTTCTAATCAAGAAATTAGGGTTGTGGCTGTACAACCACTCAAAAATTCATTTTTTTCTTTTTTGAGTGTGATTTAAGACCATAAAGATATGCACAAGATGTTAATCTTAGTCCTTTTTTCTACAAACCCTAGTTTCTTTGAAGGATATGTAAGAAAATTGGTTAGTAGGTTGGGTTTAGGTACCCCTTCTACTATGTAGCACTAACCCAAAGAGACTTCAAACCTATGTAGTTCTCCACTTAGAATGAAATTGCAGTTGTGATGTTGTAACTACATTTATGCAACTAGATTTAGTCATTGAATATTTGATAATTCTTATTTTTACTTGGATTAAAAGGCTCTTGAAATTTATTTTCTCACTCTTAATGTAGTTTAGGGTGTTTCAAACTTGCATAGGGGTTGCTACTAACGTGTGATCTTGATTAGGGAAGAATAGGATTTTTTCTAAATCATGGATAAATATTTCAATATGATCCATTGATAAGTTCTAGATTAGTAAATGAATGGGTTTTATTTATATTTATATGACTCTATGGGTAATATTTCACACAAAAGATGACCTTGAAGGGATATATAAGATATATTTTTGAAAAACTTCTTATTATACGTCCATAGATAAGATTAACCAGGAAGGACATGCTCGATTGGTCAATCTTGTCTCTGCTGGACAACCTTATCTAATGGGGTAGAAAGCTCATGTAAGACAATGTACTGACATTGATGTTTCTATAGGTGCCTGAGTAGTAGAATAAGGGATTTACATGCTATAAGATAGTGTATTTGAGATTTGTTTTCATGTGTAAGGGATATAAGCTAAAACTAGCATTATCAAGTGCCAAATGCTAAATTTAGGTGTCCAAGGTTTGATTACCTATGTACCTTTGAACTTGTGTTCTAAGCAAAACTATAAAATGTTCATTCAAAAAATATATCGCTTTATAGAAAAAATTATTTAAAACCTACAATTTAATAAATTATATTATAATAATATATTTAAGTTGAAAATTAATTGTGATAATATTTTGTTAATCATACAAATTACATATAAAACATGCAACTTTATATTTTTAATAAAATACAATAAATAATTTTTACTATTAAAAAATATTAGAAGATTATCACCAGTAAAATTAAGACAATTATTTTTGGATTAAAATTTATTATTTTTCTAATTATTAAAATATGGAAAATAGATATTATTGGAATAAAACATAATAAATTATATAAACATAGGGAAGATGACCCTATAACCGTGCATGCACCAAAACATCTACATCTCTTTTCACCATAGGTTGCTAACAAAAGTACCAATAGTTGTTCATTGTTTGGTTAATGACACTTTTTGAGAGTTAATGAGAATGTGACACATAGGGCGCTTGGCCATTGGTCCCTCTTTTAAATGTTTTCTATTAATTTTCTTCATAGTAAATCAATTCAATAACTACTTTTCCCTCCAAATAAATACTCAAAACGAAAATGTTAATATGACACGATTATACGCTACATGATGATATAATTGACCTCTCCCCTACTTTAATTCCAAAATATGTTTTTAAAATATAAAAATAATATTATTGTTAATCACTATAAATATAAGCATTCAATGATATGTTAAACATATATAATACTAGCAATCGCATGTGTACAATGCAATGTGAATGCCAAATGGTATTTGTTATTCGACTTAGAAAGACAATTATTACTTTTGTAGAAAACTATTAGATGTCCTCCAAATTTGACCCGGTCTCTAAGCTTTCCAATTATTAGTAGTTGATGTGGTTTGCAATTATTTTGGAGTAATTGTGTTAGTATTGCATCTATTGTTTGGTTGGTCTTTTGTTGACAAAAACTCTGGAGAAGTGTGAAAGGTTTTTAATTTTGGATTATTTTCTACATGAAGACTTTTGTTTATAGAAAGAAACTATATACAAGCAAACTCGTTAAGGGACATGTTAATTAGAGAGAAATGGTAGGCCATTTAGGGAGGAAAAAGACTTTAGCAGCAATAGCATAACGATATTATTGGCCAACTTAAAGGAAAGATAATAGCAGAAGAGTGAAAGGGTGAAGAATTGGCTGAATGTGGTAAAGGGAAGAAGTCAAAACACGTGAATGTAGACCCTATTGCATGTTCTGTTTGACTATGAGATAATATATTAATGGATTTTATTTTGAATCTAGCTATAACACAATGGGTGACTCGATCCTTGTTATTGTTGATAGATTTTTAAAATGGACAGGTTTCCTACCTTGCAGAAAGACTAAGGATGCTTGACAAGTTAGAATATGTTTTTAAAGAATTTTTTTGCCAATTTGTGAGGATGCAAGAACAATGAATAAGCATTACTTCTTAATCAGACACAAAATTGCTAAGTTATTTTTTGAAAACTCTTTTGAAAAAAATGAATACTAGGTTACAATTTAATTATGTTGTGCATATCACCGTCAAATTGATGGGTGAAAAAAATATTTATAGGTCACTTGGCAATCTATTGAAGTGTCTAGCTGGAGAGAAACCAAAAAATCATATAGAGTGATATCTCAAGCAGAATTTGCATAAATAAAACTAAAGAGTTCGCTATTCCAAATTGTATATGGTAGCAATCCTATAGGAATTGCAGATTTGGTAAATCTACCAAATGAAGCAATATAAAATCATTAAACAATGTCATATGATGCCCCACTTTTCCTCAATTTGAAAACAAAAATTGAATAAGTAAATTAAATTATTTGGCAAGCACTTTTAAGATATAAATATAATTCAGGTCTTTAGAAACTCTCCGAACGATGTGAAGCTCTCCTTAACCAAAAAATTTTTACTATGAAATGTAAATGAGTTAATTTGCTATGAAGCTCATATTTTGTAATCAATCAACACCAAATCCTAAGAAGAACACAAAGCAAAAGAAGACGATGGAGGGTAGAAAAGAGAGGATGACAAAGGACAAAGTTGTTTGAGTCACAAAACTTACTGCGAATTTGAAAAGAAATTGCTGGAGGAATTGTTGGATGAATGTTTTGTGCCCTGTGCGAAGATTGTTGGATGAATTTAAAAGACACCTTTTTTAATCTTTAATTCCATTTTGATTTATATTAATTAATGGTAATGCATTTAAAAATATTTCATTAATGGATTGAATA
Organism: Taxus wallichiana var. yunnanensis; assembly: GCA_018340775.1. Classification (NCBI taxonomy): domain Eukaryota; kingdom Viridiplantae; phylum Streptophyta; class Pinopsida; order Cupressales; family Taxaceae; genus Taxus; species Taxus wallichiana. The sequence continues at coordinate 599,312,211 of CM031244.1, forward strand.
TATAGTCCCCACTCTTTAATTACGCGGAAGGCGTTCCCCCTTTGGGAAAAGCCCTTACGGACGTTTCTATAATTATGTTTAATTTGATGTCTGTTTTTGACAGTTTTGCTTTTTTCAATAATGTTTTTGGTTTTTTTTATCTTTTCCCCAATTTAATAGTTACATGCTCGCATCCCTGTCGCCGTTAAGGTAGGGCGAAATGCGGGCTCTTTTTTGCGCAACCCATCGTATCTCTTATGACGCCAAATAATTCACAATCGATCTGCAAGTCAGCTTTGGTCCTTTTAGGCTCAGCTTTGGGCCCTTCCAGTGATGTATTTAGTATTTATTTCTTCAATCATGTTTAATTGTTTCGAAAAGGCTTGGTTTGGACAAATCGTCAGATGAATTGCGAGGGTTTCATGAAATTGTGGTTTTTACTCTAGCAAAGAGGGCAAATGCGAGTGCTCTGTTGGATAAGATGGATCCTACGCAGAAAATCATCCCACTTAGCCACAGGATTTTCAGAAATTCATGCACAAAGCTGCAAGGAAACCTGGTAAAAGACCTGTGTAAACTTGGGAGGGATCTGGAGAGGGTTACATATGTTGACGTATGGCCTTGTGAGTCTTTACAGCCAGAAAATCTCCGCACTATGGGAAGATTCAGTAGACATATGAAAGACAGAGACAGAGCATTGTTTGATCTCATGCATTTCTGCAAGAGCGTTGCAGAGTCAGAGCCTTGTGATGTAAGGAGGCATTTAGTAGCTGACATTGACAATAATAACATAAAATGAGATAATAATGTGCCTATGTTGCCCCCTATGGAAAAAAACAAGGAAATGACTCAGTAGTAAGCTTAAGTGGGACATTATGATCGACCAGGAATCAGTAGGCCCAAGCAAGGTATATATGTATAGGCCGAGAGCGGAAACAAAAAAGTTAGATAACAAAAATAAGTGAAATGGACACTGCACACTGCATCATTTAAGACTTTAGGTTGCTCCTCCAGGTCTTGTTGATGAATTATGTTCTTGTTTTTATTTTCCTACCCTTGGGGTTTTACTGCTGAAGAGTTGGGAATCATAATTTTGATTTTCCTTGCCGACTTCTTTGTAGAATTGAACAAAAGGTACGAAACACTAGGTAAAGAAGTTTTGTTGGTCGTTTTCAATGGACTCCATAAGACCCCTTTCACTATAGCTCATCTAATAGACTGCATGTGATCTAATCTCGACAAATCCAACAAAAGGGTTTATAGGTAGATATCTATTAATGTTGGTATTCATGAATCTTGTTACTTTACAACAACATTGACATTGCAAATAATCACTGAGGCCTTCTTCCACAGAATAAGCACTTGGGTTTTGAAATAGAGGAGTGCCAACCCATACCCATCTTGGCGAGTAGTATGAGGGTTACCCCTTGCTTCCATTGGAGATGATTCGTCACTTTTTGCAGTCAGGGGAGAGCTAGTTAACCTTGGAGGGCCATAACAATGTAATTTTGATGCATTATTAGAGAGGAGGATGGGTTATTCTTGCCTTCATGTTGGCTTCTCTTCTCATATACAGGAAGCATAATACAGGGGAGTAAAGGACTTTGGAAATGATTTACAGAGAAGATCCAAAGGAGCTTTTACAGCGGGTACATCATTTCAATCCCATAACCTCTCAGATTCGGTACTTGCAGTACATTTCTAAGAGGAGCTAGAAGTGGTTATGTTTATAGTTTTGGCTAGTGGTGTTCAATGAATGTTTCTCTATTTGTGTTTGATTTCTTTCAGGAAAATGCATTCTCAAATAAACATATATTATTTATGGGTTTCAGTGTTCATGTTAGTTTAACTTATTTTTCTTGGTTTGGTTTGTCATATCTTTCGTTATTGTTTAGATGCATTCCTTTTTCCAGAGTGGATCTTATGTTGTACTCTCCACTATTGGTGGTATGGAAACGCAATTGTCTTAACATATTTTAATTTTTCACGTAATTTCATATTTCATCACTTCTTTAGCCTCTTATTAATTCATTTTCATCTTACATTGTATTCTTTCTGGATTTGAACCATCTGTTACGCATATTTGAGTTAGATGGTATTGGGCATGCCTTATTTTTTATTGGATTGTGATCATTTAGGGGAGCCTTTCATTACTGGACAAGCAGTTCCCTATGACCCTAAGTACCATGAGTGGGTGAGGAACAATGCACGTTGTAATGAGAGATGTTCTAACGATAGACCACGAAACTTTGATTGGTCAAGGAACTTTGAGAGGCGAAGGGAAATGCAGAACAATGCTTACCAACGATCTCCACCACCACCACCATCACTACCAAGTAATATGGAACGGCCCCAGAAAGTAATCTGCAAGCTAGAAGTAATAATCAGGGTTAATTAAGTTACGAAATATGCCATACCATTGGATTGGGACATCATTGAATGATATGGTCAATATATAAACAAAATTTACATGTAAATGTATGTGTAGATTGCAGAAGTTTAGGATTTCTGATTAAAAAATTGGCATTTACCTTGGGCATGGTGCAACAAACTGGTCAATATACTGGGGATGATATTTAGGATGAGACATTGAGCTTATTATCATAATTTATTGCATGAGCTATCAATTGATTGGTTATGAGTCTATGAAACATGAAGAGATCTTACACTATATTAACATGTTCAATATTTTTACTCAAAAATGAATTCCCTACATAAAAATTTCTTACTTGATCTCTATCCTAGCAGACTTGTAAATTCTTATATAGTTTTTCATTTTTTTAGCTTCATGAATTCCTTTTCTCAATGAGTCTTCCACATTAGCATTAATATTCACCTATATACTCTAGCTTTGTTGACAAAGCATCTACACCATATTCTCTTTGCTAGCCTACTTTTTTTGGATTAAATTCCTCAAATATATTGTGGGCCATGGCCATTTCCTCCTTTGCTTAAGTTTTAGATGTGGCACCTGCCAATGATTAAAGACTTTTTTGTTTATTTTGGGCATGTTATTTACATCACTAGCACAATCTTCTTACTATTTTTCATAATTCTTTACTAGCATTATAATCCCTAAAATTTACTTGTTTATGAACACACTTTCTGGACAATACTCGTGGGAAAAAATTGGAGTCTGTAGTTATTGACAATAAACATGTTTATCTGAAAATAATGAACATTGAGTTGCTGAAGGATATAAATACTGAGATGATTATGGTTCCTAAAATTTAAAGTCGAACAACAGTTGTTGACTGGCATGGTGAAGCATCAATCAATGTTGCATGTTAATGTTCTTTTATTTTAAGCAATCAATTTAATTTATGGAATCCATACAAGCTTATGTTGTTTCACTCAGTCCGAAAGGTATTCGAGGAGACTAAGATGTGTCCTAAAACAGAGCTAGAAAATATGCATTTTTGAACAGGGAGAGGAAAGGATCTACCAAAATTTATGTTGGGGAAGTTTTATAGCATGCCAATTAACTATTGTATTTTTTACTTTGTTCCATATGTTACCACCATATTGACTATATGTTTTTTATGCTCAAAGAGAAGGCTTGGAAGTACATATCTCTATATTTTTTTTGCATGTTGTCTGAAACCTTTATTATTCTGTGTATTCATAATCTAGTGTATAATCACATTTTACTAATAGTTTTAGTTTAGGTGTGATTATATGGTGTGATTATATATTACCGGTTTTGAGATGGATGTTATTCAATTTCCTCAAAATTTATTTCAATTTTCTCAGAATTGACTTTCTGAAGGGAGTAATTAACCTTTATTTAGATATTGTACTTTGTTGGTTTATTTAAGTATTTGCTTTAGTGGCTATTTTCAAGTAGTATCCATTTCATCCATGCCTTTCACTCACCTACGTTGGCTGATAATCCTAGTTGCAGTGTAGGAAAAGTTATATTGTCCTGCTGGGTCACCCAGGTTTGAGTCACACAAAGTGATTCTTCAATAATTCAAAGAAAGGAGGATACCCAAGGTAGATGCATAAAATTGTACCTTGATAATGTCAATGGGTATAATCCTCCCTTGCCTAGAGAATTTTTAATGTAACCGTAAAGATTTGTCCATGGCACCCTTACCTTTTAGATGGGTGTAAACACCCATAATATAGGATTATGCCTTTCTTTATTATATCCAAATTGAAACCTACAACATTCTTCCAAATAGAGAGACATTTTGCATTTCATAATTGTCTCAATAAGGGGAGAACTAACTATCCTTTCTAATTGTTTACAAAGTTTTCATATGTTTAGTTCCATGTCTAAGGATTTTTGTGATAAAATGATTACATTTGTGTTGCTTTAGTAGCAACTAGCTTTGTTGTTTCCATAGGAGTATTATCTTCTCAAGTTCTAGGAATATTGTATCTATAATTTGTGAGGTTAAAGTGCATAAATAAGATGTTTAGCTTCCTTTATTGTTAATCATATCCTAAACAATAGGACAATTCAAAAATCACAAGACAAACAATATTCTTATATGTCAATAATCAAGAATCCTTATAAGCAGGTCCAATAACCTAGTGAAGGATTGCCAACCAACATTTCGAAACTAACTTGGATGGAAACAATCTTGCATGACCATACCAATTCCTTCTGCATGAACTCATCTTTACTTACTTCTGCCACGTCTTCCAATGTATTTGGGTCACCACATGAAATTGCATCATGTACCAATCTTGTTTGGTTCCTCGTACATGTATAACTGGTTTCTCCTCTCCTTCTAATTGATTTCCACCTTGCAATCCACCATCCACTCAAATAGAACACCCCACCCCTTTCCAGACACAGAGATTTCCCGTATTCCTACCCTTTGTTGCAGACTATTGAAGCCTAACACCGGTTTCGCAAAAGAATAGATTTGTTGGCGAAAATCCAAACTTGGTCAATCTGTTTGGAAAATTACCCTGGAATTAAAACAAGTTTGTTTGAAGGCTTGCCTTCCTGTAACAGATGAAAATCTGAAAAATACAGTCGTCGCTTCTCTTCATGGAACAACACGGACCCTAGAAAATAGTCTACCATTCTTGTGTCTTTAACACTCAAACTTCTTGTATCTAGAGTGGTATCGAATGTATCAAATGTATTCATGTTTAATGCAAATAAAATTGTCCACAAAAGGCTACCACTTATGATATAAAATCTACAAATGTATGGAATTGTACATATATTCATGTTTAATTCAAATACAATAGTTCGCAAAAGACTACCACTCATGATATAAGATTTGCAAATGTATATATATGAATTTGTAACAAATTTGAAATGTAGAGATAGAACCTTTCAATGTAATGCTTCATTTATATTTCTACACTTACACTATCAAAAAAAAAAACCTTTTGGCAGGTCAACCAACGAAAAATGATGCAACCATTGTCTCAAACATAGTACAACACTAGCACAATTTTATCCAAATAATTAACTACCCCTCTAAATTAAATAAGACATATTGTTTGAGACAGCCTAATAACATTGCAATGTCCCACATGCAAGCAGTGTGAGTTGTATAAAATTAGGATGGTATGAAATTATAATGAGAGGGTTTGGTGGACTGCAAATAAGCAGCAAGAGACTCTTCAAGGTGTTCAGCTGTGTGTTTCTTGTCTGCAATTATGGAAATAATGACCTAGTCTTATTAAAGATATGGTGGTACTATGTTTAGCAAGAGTTCCATACAGATTACACGAAATATGAGACAAGTTTCCCACAAGTGGAGCATTGTGGTGAGAAGCACCCATTTGTATCTCCATAAACATGAATATGTTTGGTATTGATCATATTTATGTTTATAACTACATTATGCATGCTCATACGGGTAGATTATTGGAAGATGGAAGACTATCAAAGAATTTGATGTTTCCCGCAATTGTTCCACACTTGTGGTGTGATTCTGTGTTTTTAATTGGCATCAACTACTGAGGCATTTTATTATTTCTTTTGTCCCAAGCGAGGGAGAAGGGAAAGAGATGGAGTGTCATCCAGATGCCCAATGAATTTCCGACTCGCTGCTTCAAATGTTCAGCTACTACGATGCATGTTTTTGATGCAAGGAGATTAATTTTGGATTTTTTTAGGTATGCATGATTTCATTGTTTTATTTTTCTTCCATGCTTATAATTTCATTTTGAATTCATGAAAAGCAAGAATGTGTTGGAATGTCGCCTATTCCATGGCTAGTAAACTCTATTCCCATGAGGAGTACAACTATTTTTGGAGTGGAAGTTGATTATAGGTTTAAGTTTTAGTTTAGTTTTGTAACTTGGATTTATTGTAAAAAGTAGTGGCTCTGTTATAGACTCATATTTATAGGATTTAATTTGCTTGGAAGGCAAAGATTAATTAAAGGATGTATTTTGGTTATAAAAGTATGCATGTTCTCATTGTAAGAGGAAGTAAAAAACACAATCAAGACCAAATATTGGAGGAGAGGAGAGGTGGTTGCATGAAAAATTTGTTGTAGAACTTGGGAAGGCTGCATTCTGGATCACATGGGAGTGATGTCTATGAGTCTTGTTTCTAGATCTTGAAAAATGTATATTGTATTCATATAGTGGTTCAAGTTATTACAAATATCATTGTTTTGGCTAGATTTTTTTATCTTAAAGAGTTTTCCTATGTTAAACATTGTGTCAATATTCTCTTGCATCTAATCATGTCATCTGGATCTATGTATGTTTGCATCACCGGTTTAGTTTTCTGCTTGCATGTTGTTAAATACATAACATGAGATATGAAAGTGAAGGTTTCAAACTTGGGATGGAATTTTGTATGCTTTATGCTGTGTGAGTTTACAAATCTAGTTCTTTGTAGGATCTTGACTATGGAAGGAAATGACATATCGCTACAATAGGAATCAAATATTGATCAAGAGGTAAAGAATCCTCTGCAAGTGACTAATAAATGTAGAAGTGTGGTCAAGAGGGATCAATAAAATTGTCGAAGTGAGATTATTTCGGAAACAATATTTGATAGGTGACTCTAGGACAAGATCGATGGGTGTAGAGCAGGACACAATGTAGGGACATCTTTTAGGTGTAAGACAAGCCATGACATAAGGATCTCCAAAATGGGATTTCAATGTAGAATCCTATCAAAGGAAGGGGTGCAAAGAAGATATCACAACAGAGGAATCTTGTGGAATTAAGGTGAGTGAAAGTAAATTATATCCATAGAAAGATCTCAATACTAGCTGGATGAAAAAACATGAGTGGTTGCAAGAGGTCGGCTCATAAAGTGTGAAGATTCACCTCAACAATATCTCTAGAGTGGAAAGGAAGATGTAGGGGAAGCTTTGGCGGAAGACTCGATGCCAACAAGATTTGGGAGTTGATGGTTGTGATGTAGTGGAAGAATCACTTTGGTGAGAAGTAAAGCAAGCACATGAGTTTACGGAAAGGTCTCACCCACACAAGACCTCAATTTAGCCAAAGTTGATATTGGAGTGAAGGGTGGTTAGAGGATGTTGCTAAAGTGGTATCCAATTGAGGTTGCAAAGGTTAGATTGATAACTATTTCACCACCATGGGACTTCGATATAAAGAAGATTAGAGGGATCAACAAGGTAGTGAGGAAGTGGTCACCCCATAATGCCTTGTAAATGGATACACAAAGCGAGATGTGGTTGTAGGTGAATTTTAACCTCCACGACCTTATCATGGGCCATAGAAAGAGGGAGATGGATGTGGTGGTAGAGCTATGACCGTAATAACACTTATTGTGAATGGTCATACATTGGAAGTTGCGATGGAAAAAATAAAATTATGAGTGTAGGACCGATCTTGCCTTATGAGATATCAAGGGTAGCAACTTGAATGGAGGTAGATCTCTCCCTAATGATACCTTGAATAGGAAGTTGATGAAAGCTCTTGCTCCCATGAGAACTTACAGTTGTTGAGAAGGTAAAAATTTAAAGCTCAATGATGAGCTGGTTCTCGCTCATGCTAGAGCTAAAAGGCTTGGAAAAGAATTTGGAGGAGCTATCACCCCCAGGAGATCCTAAAGTGTAGAGTTGAGTGGTGTACTTACATATGTGATAATTCATGATGAAGATAGTGGATTCAATATGCGTTGGGGAGGATTCTTGGTGTAGGCCCAAGTGTAATAGCCCATGACACTTGAGAAATGAGTTCTTGGTTCTCCTTGATGGAATATGCAACAAGGGAGAGAGTTTTGGAATGTCACCTTATTCCATGTAGTGCCCATGTAGGGTGTTAGACTATTTTTGGGGTGCTTCGATTAAAGCAAAAAATGTATCCCAATTTTAGTGGAAGCTAATTATAGGTGTAAGATTTTGTTTGACTTTGTAACTTGAGTTCACTGTATTAGCTTGATTTCTAAGAAAGGTTTATTATAGGATGTACTTTGTGTTAGAATATGCAAAGAGAAGAAAGAACTCAGAGAAGACAAACTGCACTGTTCAAATGACACATGTAGAGGTTTATTTATATGTGAAGAGGTGGTTGAAGTTACAAAGTAACTGTTTTACATGCTATAAAGGTTATATTTTAACACCCCCTCTTAATGACTAAAAAAACTACATAAGCTGTCCCGAAATTTTACATGCTATACAAAGTGCTATATTTTAACACCCCCTCTTAATGACTAAACTGGAAACAAGACAAAGTTTTTCCCAAAATTTTACAAATTTCCTAAATCCCATATGTTTAGTCATTACATCTACAGACTGTGACATAAGTTGTACTTTAATATCAATATTCCATGACTGTGTTGCGGTTGTCAAATGAAGAAGAACGCGAAAAAAAAAATCTTGTCCCATGAACAAAAGATATGGCAAGTGGTCCACTGGTTCTTTGTTACGTGATTCATTGACCAGTGATGAATCACCAATGGCTAAGAGTGTCAGCCCCATCGCCAGAGTGTTGAAATCAGAACCTCAAAGATGTGGATTGAAAAATTTATTCCAGGCTTGTGTAGCCTACTAGAGTCTGTACAAAGACTCAACTATCCTGCAATCAAAGTCACCTTGATCACATCCTTGCAACACCGTGTAGTGCTCATCCAAATTTCTTAGTAGTAGGAGAAATAACCATCAAGAGGGCCTTAGAACCAACTCCGTCTCAACAAGATAAATAGCCATCTCCGTCTCAACAATGGTCTCCGTCTTAGCAGTGATAGTGAGTAAAATAAATCCTCCATCTTATCTATTTGTTCATCTATCCTCCTCTGTTGGGAAAGATCGTTCACAACGCAATGAGAAAACTAGTCATGCTTCTTGTCCTTTGAGCAAGGATGTTTGAGTGAGTGGTCGAGCATGCCATCTCACCATGCATCGTCGATGCATTTGGAATAGTTGAGTCTCCGTCCACAAAAATTGTTCTCGAATGAGGAAATCCATCCTCCCGAGGCATGTACGCCTCCGTACACCTAGTATAGTGGATA